>PVKU01001748.1:0-273798 GCA_004027475.1 Anoura caudifer
TGGTCGTGCGTTCAAACCCCAGTTACGTGTCAGGAAAGTCTGCATTGTTAGTAACAGTCACGAAGAGTAACACAGGAAGACGTAGCTGTACTGCTGAATGGGAAAAAACAAAGGCGACATACCACATCAGAAGCAGGGGTTTAGCAAAATAGGAACGGAAGGACAGAGGCAGGAAATACTCTAAAATGCTAAGATAAGTACTTCCTGGGAGGGGTGTTTATGTGGGACTCCATCCCCCCACCCCCAACCCCCAGCCCAGCCCTGGCTCTTAACTTTACACTTTTCTTTTCAGTGGTCATGGCTACTTTTACCAGCAGAGAATAAAACTACCATTAAAAAAAAAAAAAAAAAACTAAAAAAGGTGGCACCTCTAAAACCCCCTCTAGCCACCTCCCAAGGGCTGTTTAACGAAACAGCCTCTTGGGACTTGGGCTTCCGTTTCCAGAGGCTTCTGCCCAGGCAGAGAAGGAGCCGTGGAAAGCAACCTAGAACCCCAGCGAGGGAGCCAAGGAGGAGGATGTGTAAGGGCGCAGACCCAGCGAGTGTTAACAACTTCAAAAAAGAAGAAGGGCTTCCCAGGGACAAGGGCTTGGGAACACAGTCCCCAGATTCGGGGGCTCCCTGGGGCCCCACCCAGCCCTGCGATTCCCTCTCCGGCCCCCAACTGAAAAGCTGATAGGGCAATGGCACTCTCTGCCAGGAGCACAGCTAGGTCTTCGCTTGACTTCCAAAGCACTGTCACTGGGCCGTTGTAGCTGGAGCTCCTTGCACCGTCCCTGCGGGGACAGGTCACCGTGTCATATGCATTATATGTCACAGCTGAGAGAGGTTAACCAACCTGCCTTGGGCTTGGAGCGGTTAACCAGCTTGCGTGAGGCCAAGCGGCTGGTAAGGGACAGAGCAGGAAATGGGACTCAGGCCTTCTGATTTGCACCACTCCCAACCCCGGGAGGAGTTTACCCCACACCACACACAGCTGGGCAAGGAGCCCAGTGCCCGCATGCAGGAAGCCTGGGTTCAAATCCCAGCAGAGTCACTCGGTGACTGGGGGGTCTTGGTAGTCAACTCCAGCAGCCCGGGTTTCATCAGTAAACTGGAGACAAACCTAACACTGACCCGAGGGGGGGAATAGGGAGCTCTGGCACCTTGCTAGCACATAACAAGTACTATTACAGTTGGTGGTGGTCCCTCTATCCTCCCTGATGAGACCCCAAGGCACCGTCTCCCTCCTCCCATCCTCACAGGGCAAGGACAGGGTCTCCTTGTGTCCATCCCCAGCCTGGCAGCGTGGAGAAGGCACTGGGAGGAGAGAGTTGGAGGGAAGAGACCAGGATGGAGTCTCCAGAGGACAGTCGGCTACGCGGAGACATTTGGCAGCATGTTTGCAAACTCTTTCTGGCTCAACGGAGCTGCTTTCCGGCCAGCAGCGCTCGCTCAGTCGGGTCTGATTCCAAACAGATGGGTCTGTGCCCTGCCCCCAGCCGGCTCTACATTCCCCGCCTGCTTCAGGGGCCCCAGAAAGCAGCAGGGGCCTCCTGGGTACAGGGATCAAGCAACAGGGAGGTTGCGAGGCCTCCTGGGGGGAGGGTGGGGCTCAGCCCTTCCTGGTGCAGGGGTGGCTCAGGCCTCCCAACACCAGAGCCCAGGCTGTGAGGTCTCCTTGGCATTTGCCAAGAAAACAGGCAGACCCAGCCCCACTCTGGGGCACGCCTCTGTCACAGCCCGTGGTCACGTGGAAACAGCCATGGAGATGCTGCTGCTCCCGCCAACGACAGTAAGCCCAGTGGTTAAGCACCGGGACTCAGAGCCAAGTTGCCTGAGTCTGAATCCCGCTCTGCCTAATCTTGGCTGGGCACCTCTGGGCAAGTCTCCTAACCTCTCTGTGCTTCTGCCCCCTCCTCTGTAAAGTGGGGATGGGGACAGGGACAGGACCAGCACTGCCCTCAAAGGGGCATTGTGAGGGGGGTCAGAAGTTGATGCAAAGCACCGGAAGAGCCCTGTCACGGGTGGAGATCAGCAGGGTGAGACCCTGCTGACCCTGCTGAGAGGCCTGGGCCAGCTCTCAAAGACTCCCAGGGCCTCCTTGCAGGCCTGCCATGGGCTCAGCCTTCTCCCCAGGCAAGAGGTCACGAGCACTCAAAATATATCTGTTTGCAATGAGGACTGAGTGAGTTAGTATCTTCCCAGTTTCACAGACGAGAGTCTGCAACCCAGAGAGGTCAGCTTGTCCGAAGCTGCCCAGCCTGGCAGTGGCCCAGCACCCCCAGCGGACGGCAAGTCGGAACGCCCGCCTGGGCTCCGGGCAGCCTGCGTTTCAGCAAACACTGGCGCTGAGGACCTGATCGGTCCCTGCTTTGCAGACGTGACGGCTCTCCCAGCCCTGGAGTCTGCTGGACACCACAACCCCCACCCCTCCTTTGCTGGGGGTCCCACAACTCACTCCCCAGCCAGCACCCAAGATCCGGGCTCCTGCAGATGGTTCTAGATCAAGGGGCAGGAAGATGGAAAGAGCCGATGAAGACTTTTAACGCTCCCCAACCACCCAGAGCCACCAAATCCAAGTGGAGGGCTCATTCAAGGGCTTGACTGCGCAGTTCGTCTCAACCAGCTAACGTCTTCCTTTCCATCCAGACGTCTGTCTCCGTACAAAACACACCCACGGAGGGGCCAGGGACTAATTGCTGTGGGCCCCTGAGATACAATTACATATCAGTGAGAAGCAGAGAGAGTGCTGGGACTGCAGGCAACAGAGAAACCGCTGTGGAACCCTGCAATTACAGGGCAAGAATAAAAAAGTGAGTCGCCCCGGCCCCCAGGGTGGAAACAGCCGGGCCCGGTTTCCTGGACTCGCAGTGCCGCGCAAGATGAGGTCAGAGTGGCCGCTCACAAACGGGCCCGCTGGACGGAGTTTGCTTTGGACAGGAGTGGGTGGGGTCCACTCAGGCTCCCCGGAGCAGAGCTGGGAGGGAGCCGGGGGTGGGGGGAGGGAGTGCCTGAGGAAGCCGGGACCAGAAGCCACAGTTTGCTGAGGGCCACGGGCATGGGCCCGCGGGCTTGTCGCTATGCGTAGTCCTCCCCGCAAACCAGGCAAAGCCATTCAGCTCGGTCAGGCCTTGCAGCCCGGCTCCCAGAGGAGAAACCAGAGGGTCAGGAGGTCAAGCCCCCCTGAGGTCTGGCCCTTGCGCCCAGATCCCGCTGACTGCAGGACCCAGTCAATCCTCCACATGTTGTCACCTCCCAGAGAAGGGCTGCTTCTTAGCACGGGGCGAGGTGAAAGGCTGTGCTCTCTCTGGGTGGGAGGCAGGGCCTTGCCTCTGCTCTCCTGCAGGATCCAAGTGAAAGGAGGGGTGTGGGCTCGTGGGTGAAGCACTGGGTCGGGAGTGGAACCACCCAGCTTCAAATCTTGCCTCTACTCCGAATGCTGTGTGATCTTGGGTGAGTTACTGCCCTTCTCTGTGCACCACCCTCAGCTGGGGGAAGGGGCAGGGTGGGCCAGTTTGATCCACCCCAGGTCCCTTCCAGCTCTGAGTGCTGTCTGTTGCATGCCAGGTTGGCATGAGGTCCTGAACGAGGCCTGGTGTCCAACTGCTGGGTTCACATCCCGACTGCCCAGAAATGATGCCCCTGGAGGATGGGACTGGGTTTACCACCCAGGGACCCCAGAGAGCCCACCCAGCCCACCCCCAGCACTGGGTGCTGGGAGGGGAAGGGCAGGGCAGGGCCTTGCCCAGATCCTGGGCTCAGGGGCTCATTAATCCACCCCATGTTCCGGAGGCCTCCCTGGCGGCGTCAGGCTCGGTGCTAGTCACTGAGTTTTATTGCCATGTGATCACACCCTTTCATTGAGGAACTTATGGCCAGTGGCTGCTTTTGTGCACAACCGCAGGACTAACCAGTCACCCCAGAGAGACAACCTGGCCCACAGACTGGGAAAGGCCGAAAAGGTGGCCTTCACAGGAACAGCCAGCCACCCTGCTCTAGGCTGCGAGGGCCCTGTGGGCAGGGCCGGCCTGGGGTGGCGCATCGGACTCTCCTGGTCCATTGTGGCGAGATGGGAACATGCCACCGAGAAAGGTGCCAGCACTGAAGGACATGGGGCCCAGGGATAGTCTCCCCAGGAGGTGGCCCTGGAGTTGAGCTTGTAAGGGCCAGCAGACGACTTGCTGGATAAACAAACAGGGGAAGGGCACTCCTGGCCTAGGGACAGCCCATGCAAGGACACATGGCCCCTGCAAGTCCTGTGCAGGTAGCACAGGGCAGGTCGAGGGCACAGGCACCTGCCACAGAGCCTCGAGGGGTGCTGCGCAGTCCAGGCAGCAGAGGCTTTTGGGGCAAACCTCATGGGGGCGAGGCTCCTCGCTCTGACGGGGCCCGGCAGCCGGGACACTGCTGTTGCGGTGGAGAAAGTACCACACGTGGGATCCCAGCTGCCGTGGCCCAGGGGACCCTGCCCTTGCCCTTGCCCTGTGGAATTCCGCATGCACCGCGGGAATCTGGCAGGCGAATGCCAGGCGATGTGCTGAGTGCTAGGGAGGGGCAGCGAGCACGGAGCAGTCCCCCTGGAGACAGCGTCCTGCACAAGAGCCTGCATGGTGCTCCTGCAAAGTGCTCCTGCGCAGGGAAGGAGGCCACGGGCTCAGGACCAGCCAGAGGCCCCACTCGGCAGACGGGGGAATGGGAGACCCTGACAGGTCTCAGCCTGGCAGGTGGGCTAAGTTCCCCCTGGAGTTGGGAATGTGAGGCCAGAGGTCACTGGGGGACATCAGGGGCCCCCAGAGGAGAAGGTCCAGGCCCAGGGACCGGAGCAAGGGTGCTTCCTCCAGGGGCGAGGCCGAGGAATAGGAGGGGCTCAGGGAGGCAGCCAGAGGGGTCCTGGAGGCTGCAGCGTCTCCCAAGTGCCAAGCAGACCCTGCCGGAGGCCCCGCCCTCCCCACCCACCGCCTGCCAGCCCCTCACTCTCTCCCTGGCCCCCTGAATGGTCTGCTGCTCCAACACACCAGGCTTGGCCATGGCTGTCCCCACAGGCACCCACGAGGGTCATGGCCTCAAGTCCTCCAGCTCTGCACGCCTGTCTTCTCAGAGTGGCTGCCCCAGTCACCCTCGGGGCACTCTCAAATCCTGTCCCGCCTCCCCAGCTCCATCTCTCAGCACTTCTCCTCTTCCTTGCACAGGTCCTTGGATCTGCCCCTTGTCTCTGAAGTTTATCAGAAGTCCCTCTGCCACATTGTAGGGTTCACGAGGAGCTGCCCTTTGCTAGTTAGGAAGCTCCCCAGCTCTCGGAACCCTGCCCGGCACTAGGAGGCACCTCAATCTACATTTGAAGCAATGAATAAACCAGGTGGGGTGTGGCACAGTGAACGGGGACCTTCCGTCTTCCAGGGGACTGTGTCCCATGGAGGACCTGCTGTGCAGGAAGCAGGTGACAAAGGAGCCAGCCCTTTGGAAAGAGACCTCCCCGCCTCCCAGGCACCTCACACCCTCTAGTGCCTCAGTGAGATAGTCCAAGCCAACTTTAATCTTTTGTTTTTGAACCTACGTGAATTTTCAAAGGCTAAGGGAATGCAAATGCCTTCCTATGGCTCCAATGAGAGCTTCTTGACAAAAAGCATTTCAGGAAACACCACCGCAGTGTGAGGTGGGCCCTTCCCAGCGCACAGGAGTGCCTTCCGGAGCAGCCTGGGGTGGTGGCACCCCTGCCGCCCGCACCCTGGGCTCCTTTGATTTCTGCCCAGAGGCCAGATGTTCTCAGTCTGGGGCCTAAAGGAGGGCAGTCGCCTCCCCAGCAGACAGAGAAAGAGAAAATGAGGATCGCAGTCGGGAGTTGGCACCAAGCCCCTGATGGGGCTCCAGGGAAGCACGAATGGGCACGGAGGGTGGCGAGTCTCCCAGGTCTCCGCAGCACTCTCTCCTCTGGCCGAAGGTGTTTGACTGGGTTGTGCTCCACGAGGCAATCAGCCAGCATAAACGTGGCAGGCCCTGCCCTCGGCCTGAAGAGGGGGGACTCCTGGAATCTCAAGATCCTCGTTTGTGCTGGAGGAATAGATGTTTCCCCAGAGAATCGGTGTTCTTACGGTGTCACGAGGAAAAGAATTTCCAGACACCCGCACGGGAGGATGGGGTCTGGCGGTGAACTTAGTTGACAGTGTAAAATTAAGGGGGCTCCCTCCTGACTTTCCCACGTCCCATCTCCATCCATCCTGCCACGGAAAAGTCCACTCTGGTGACCAACACAAGGGCCACTGCCCAGAGTGCCTGCTTCCTGTTAAAGTGCAGTCCAGTCCAGTATCCCGCTAGCTGAGTGTGTTTCCAGCTGCAGGTCCCTCCTGGAGCCTGCATGTGGGGTCCCCAGGACCGTGGGCCACGTGGCTGCCAGGGCCACAGGGCTATGGAGATGGGGTGCACATCAGAAAGAGAGAGGAGAGAGCTTCTTTGTTCCCATCAGATTGTATTAACTTGGAAAAGACCAGAAGCTTTTTCAAAATGACCAATCAACTTTCCAAGTTTTCATGGGCTTCGAATGGGTTGACACCCCCTAGTTAGACTGAAGCCCTCCGTGGTCCAGCCCCTCCTCCCGTGCCCCCCACCAATCCGGTACTGGAGAGGGAAGGGGGGAGTGTTCGCCCCCCTGACTGAGCAGTGCTGTGGTCCCCCGCGGTGCGAAGCTGTAGCGTCCTGGCTGGGCAAGCAGGCTATGTCCCCCGCCCCGTTTATCAACTTGATGTCGAATTCCCTTTGCTCCTCATTCTGTTAATACCAATTAGCTAAATGCTGACAGTTACAGACTTGAGGGGAGCCTCCGGCCCTGGCCCCGCCTCAACATGGCTGCTAGAGGCCCTTCCTGAACCTCAAGGCACGCTACCCCCAAATCCACCTCTCCTGCCCCCAAGGCCTGCTGTCTTCCTCTTTTGCTGAGGGCCAATTCCCCAGCGCAGAGGGAATTTTTACTGCCTGTGAGCAAGTGTTTGTGTGCACAACACTGAGCAACAGGATGATGTGTGTGTGTCCTCCCTGCACAGCCCTGAGACACTGTACACAGGACCGTGTCTGACAAACGGACGTCCGATAGGATGGCTTTGGTTCTCCCGTGTCCCTCCTCCCCCTCCCCACAGTCCAGACCAGACAGGGCAGCTGGCTGTTCAGCAGGGCCTGCTCGCTCAGCTTAGCCTGAGGCACACAGACCTATACACAGCAGGGGCCCCAGCAGCTCCCAGGCTGAGCTGTGAGCCATGCCACTCAGACAGGGAAACCCCCCATTTTCAGTTCCCCAAAAGCTGGAGACAGAACTCAGAGGAAGCATGGAAGCCTGGCTGATGTCTGAGGGGCCCGAAAAGAGAGAAATGGTCCCCAAGGGGCCCAGGCCTGTGTCCACCCAGCTGAGTGGTCAGCTAGCCGCCTGACGTGTTTATCAACCCAGCTGCCAGGGCTGGCTCAGTGTGGCCATGACAAGCGGACAAGCAGTGTCCGCCTTCGTACACACCCCCTTAATCCTGGAGGTGCAGAGGTGCAAAGGTGCACCTGGCACAGGTGAGTTTCCACCAAGCCCATGAAGAATGCATCACATGCCCCTGTTCGCCAAGGGGCCCAGTCTGACAGGGGACACGGATCCCACGCAGGCCTCCCGGGGCAAGCAGTGTGGCCGAGACACACGCCCGATGTTGGGGGGGAGGGGGGAGGCAGCCGGAGGGCGAGGTGCAATGTGGGCAAGGAATTCCTGGAAGAGGTGACGCTCCAGTCACGTTTTGAAGGATGGTTCAAGCCGGAAGGCAAGAAGGAGGGTGTCACTTCGTTTAAAGTGAATGTTTCTGTACTTACAGGGGACAGGGGAGACAGCTATGCCGTAGCCTCTCGTGACGGCCACACCTCTACGTCCGCATATTTGCAGCGCAAGCCCCTGACAAGGAGCTCTTTGGGTTCCGATGGAAGTGCCTGGAGTAGGCTTTGAATCGCCAAGGCGCCCATCGCGAAGACTCCCATCTGGAGCAAACACAGCGACGGCTACGCAGCGGGACCGGCAGCCAGGCCGCCGCCCCCCCTTCCCCCGCCCGGAAGTCCCCCCGGAAGAAAGCCTTGGTTTGGAGACCATGAGAATGACTCCGATTTCCCACTCCCATGCCCTCCTTCCCCCTCTTCTGTTTCAAATTCACCAAAAGCAAAACCGTAGGGACCCCACTTTCTCTTTCTCTCTATTTGTGACGTCACTTGGGTAATAAATCTCAGGGTTTTTTGTTTTTTTTTTTGTTTTTTTTTTTTTTTTTCCCAAAGCTCCCTAATGGTTATTTCTGAGGTACAGCTTACAATCATACTAGGAACCACAGGGGCTGGCCCGGCCGCAGCACCGACTCTGGCCCGGGAAGGTCAGTGTGGTAGCCCCGATGTCCCGGCCCAGCTCGGGGCCCGGGCAACCCTAGCAGCGAGCGGCATGGGGACAGCATTAGCCATCGGGGACTAAGCATCTCTACGTCTGTGAACGGACCGAACCCTCACCACAGCCCCTGCGGTTGGCGCGTTGCCCTCTGTTGTGTCCGTCTGGCAGGGGAAGAGGGCTGAAGCGGCTTGTGAGGGATGGCACAGAGTGTGACTTGAACTCAGACCGACTGTCTTCAGAGTCCTCGCCCTTAACGTGACTCTCAGAAGGACCCTGGGGATTTGCCAAAGGCGGGCTGGGGCCGGGGGAGCGGCAGCGAGGCCCCGGTCGCGGTGAGCCTTGCCCGTCCGGCTGTGGAGCTTGGACTCTGTCCCAGAGCCATGAGTGACTTGACCCTGGAAGGTGGACAGACCCAACTGGGTGGGTCACAAACGGGGGGGGGGGGAACGTGGGGTTCCCTACAGAACGAATGCTATTGGTAAAAGCCCAAATGTTTATCAGCCAGGTGTGAGCAAAAATTAGTGTTCTGAGGCTGACTCAATCTGTGGGTTTGGCTTCTAGAAGCACAAGGTAAATTCCCACGCACCTGGGGGGCGCCCCTGTATCTGCGAGGCCCCTCGGCCGCGCCGCTGCAGGTACCCCGGAGTGTCCATCCTTCGTGGAAGCAACATCTCTGCTGCAGGCAGACCTGTTCGCTGACCTAGCAGCAGCGGGGGTGGGGGGGTGGGGGGACACACTGCCGCCATCCTCGCCCGCGTCCCACCCAGGTCCCACCACAGAGCGTTCCGGCCACAAATGACACTACTGGTGTCACGTCTGCAATTTCGTGAGCATTCACCGCGGACCCGGCGCAGCGCCCCGCTCTCTGAGCAGGGGTGTCATTCACTCCAGACGAGCCCCGCAGCGGCCACCAGGACCGTCTTCTTTCTCACCGATGCGGAACCGACGCGGAGGCAGGAAGCACCTGCCTCGGCCCCAAGAGCTGGAGGGAGGCAGCCGGGCGTGGGCACCAGCCCCGCCACGCCAGGGCCCATCCTTGTGAAGCCCTACAGCGGTGGGGTCCCTCTCCCCGGGTGGGTGGGACTGGCCCCGCTGTATCAGTGGGGTGAAGGACACACCGCGGGCAAGCAGGGAGCCACCTGGAAGCCTGTTCTGAAGAGTCCGGGGCCCTGGCTTCTTCCCCCCCCAGCCCAGCTGTGAAGTGGGGCTGGACCTCGGAGCATCCCAGAGGGCTGAGCCTTCAGGCGCCGGACCCTTGTAGACGGTGGCAACCATGCAGGTGCACCGGCAAAGCCTACTGCTGACAGCTACGAAGAGCGTGCACCCAAGGTCTCCTCCCCTTGTCCGCTTCACAAATGAAGCCACAGGTACAGGCAGGGACAGGGTCTGAGGGCGCTGGGACCAAGCAGGGCTGCTGGAGGACATGGCATGAGAGCAATGCGGAGGGAGGAGGCCGGGCTGTGAGCTGCAGGAGAACAGGGACTGTGCGCTGTTCACCGCTGTCTCCCCGGGATCAGGCACGTAACCAGCACTCGGTAAAAACCTGCCGCGTGGCTGCGGGCGCCGACGAGCCCGCCTTGACTCTCCGGGAGAGGGCACAGAGGTGAGAGGGAGTCCAGCTACTGCTGACACACCAGGACGGTTAACACTTGGTCTTATTTTCCATCGATCCTACCTTTACACCTAATAATCAAAGCATTGGGAAGTGCTGGTAAGAACTCTTGGTTACTCAAGGTGTTTCCAGTATGTTGCTGTTAAAAAAAAAAAAAAAAAAAAAAAAAAAAAAAAAAAAAAAAAAAAAAAAAAAAAAAAAAAAAAAAAAGGGACAACACGCCGGCAAAGCACAGCTTCTCCACTTACTATTAGCTGTGCATTGCGGGTAAGTTACTTAACCACTCTGTGCCTCAGCTCCATCATCATCATGAAACAGGGAGAGTGACGGCCCAGCGTGCCCCCAAGGTGGCTGCGGGGGTCAAACCGGCCCACGTTTGGGGGCCGTTAGTGTCCGGCGCAGAGTCAGCCCTCACAAATGCTGGCAGGCACCTCACCAGTGCTTACCCTCCCAACGTTCAGGTGCCTCTGTTCAAAGCAGCCCCAGAAGTGGGTGTGTGAGGTCAGCCATCAGTCCTATAGGATTAATCCTATGCTAATTAATAAGCAAACAAACAAACGCTAAGAAGAAAAAGGTCTTTAGTACTAGTTCAGCAGCCCAAGAACAAGGGCTCAGAGGACGCAGAAGGTCAGCCCACCCACTAAGGACTTCCAAGAAGTCCCATTGCCAGGCTTTCTGCCATGTGTCTGGTCCAGTAAGCAAGCAAGCCCTGGTGCCCAGCCAGCTCCCCGGGGCTCCGGGTGCCTGGGGAGAGAAGGCATTCCCGCCCACCCCAGCACGCAAACCCGAGGCGGTCAGGCCCACGGCAAGGAAGCTTTAGCTCCAGGGCCCCTCGGCGGCACCCCACTTACCTACTGTATCTTACTTTAAATTCATAACCTCAATTACTTTTTCTTAAAGAGAACTCCCACTGTATCAGCTGCAGGCCTCAGCAAACCCAGAAGCGCCTCTGTGGGTACCATGGACTTGTTCATTTGTCTGCTTCTGCCACTAAATTTTTAACATCTTGAGGACATAGCTCTTGTCTTGTCCTGTTTTGTCTCAGTGCGCGGCCCGGTGTCAGGAACTAAGGAGTGTTTGTGGGAGGGAGGAAGGAAGGAAGGCAGGCCAGCCTGAAATGAGAGGTGAATTTCACTCACTCTGCATGGGCTTCCCCCTTAAAACCCTGCAGTATGAGTTAACCCTCTTCCCCCTGACAGCCCCCCATATTGGCTCTCCCAAGTCTCCTCTCTTCCAGGGAAACGACCCCAGTTCCAGCAACCGGAGCTCTTTCTCAAAGGCTATCAGCAGCGGAAATTCCACCAGCTCTCTCTGGGGCCGGCTCTCTCTCCAGATTGCCAGGAGGTCGTCTTATCTAATCGGAATGCCTGGGCCCCAGGCTGCTTCTGGGCCAGCTGATAGCTCGTCTTCGGGGGAGCAGATGCCTGAGTTTTAAGGGGAAGGGTTCATGCCTGTGACTCTTCCAGCCGGGAAGGATGCACAGGGACCAAACCCGCCTGGCCCCCCTGCCTGTCCTTTGGGCAGAAAACCCCACCCCCCGCCCTGCTCCCCTCCACCCCTCACCGGTTATCTCTTCTCAGCACGGTGACTGGGCTCCACAAACATGTCCTGGGCCACCACACCTCAGCCGTGCTCCCCCGGCCCCTGCCTGCCCCCGACCCCGATGTCCATACGTGCCTGTTTTTCAGCTTCCCCTCAGCCTGTTCCCCTCCCCAACTCCTTGCTAGGGTGGGAACTCCAGGGGTCTTTGTCTGCCTGGAACAGGGCTGGGCACCGAGAGAGAGCTCGGAAGTACGAGCTGATGCGTGAAAGAAACCAGCCGTCATCAGCAGACACTCTGCGCCTGCCCTGCGGGGAGCTGGGGTGCATAGGCGTTCCGGGGGGGCCTGTGCTGGCTGGGGCCGGCTGTGCTCCCCCGTTCTGGAAGGGGACAAGGCCGGATCCTCGAGGCTTTGTTCCAGGGATTCTTTGAAAGGAAGGAAGCGAATCCTTCCCATCTCTAACACCTCGATTTCCCCCATTCCACCTCCTTCCAAGAATGCGAACCTTAGCTCATTTTCTTCCTCTCCTGTTTCTTATTTCCCTGGCCGCCACTGTCCAGCCCCTGGGGACACCGCTGCGTTGCCTCTGTACGTTTGGGGGGCGCACACAGGCCTCAGGCTGTGACTAGGGAGGGCTTAAGCTCATCTCTACCCATTTTTATACATAAAACTAAGAAATCCCAAGGCCCAAGTGCCTTCATTTCTACATGGACTCCCACGCAGAGACCAGGGGTCAGCTGCCCAAAGACATTTTTAAAGTAATTGCATTTTTACAGAGAGGTAGGTTGGCAGGCTGGTAGGTAGAGGCCCTCGCCGATAATCATGTGCAATACAAACACACCCACACCCCCAACCTTCCTCTCCCACAATGGATGCAGTTACGCCCAAGCCGAGTTAGGCACCCCAGGGTCTCCGCCGGCCCTGCCGTGGCCGCTACGGGCCACCTGTGGCTACTTGCACTTGAAAACTAGGAAGTGCGACTGAGCACTCAGTTTTTAATTTTATTCCACTTTCGTGAATCAAAATAGAAACAGCCCCATACGGAGTGGCTGCGACAGGTGCACAGCTCGGCTCCGGGCCAAGGGCTGGCCCACATTCTCCGTCGGGGCCGGATTGTGAATGTTTCAGGCTTTGCGTGCCCACAGTCTGTGTCACAGCCGCCGTAGTGTGCCACTGTGCCGCAGACGGGCCTGAACGGCGAGCTTGGCTGGGCGCCACGAGAACTTTATTGACAAAAAATGCCCAGGCCACATTTGTCCTGTGGGCCACAGCTGTTGGCTGACTCTCACTTCAGGATACCCCAGGCCCCTTGGGAGGCCCAGCAGACACTTGTCAGAGAAGGATGCTCCCTATCCAGGATTTTACTGACCAGTTTTCACGAGAGTGCCAGTCTCCTTTTCAGAAAGAGAGAGAGAGGTGGCCTGATACTCGGAGAGGCCTGCGTTCCGCCCCCGGGGAGAAAGCGTTCCCTCTTTGTGGGCTATCCCGGGAAAACAGGCCATGTCACAGAGAGACCGAGAGAGAGGGGTCCACAACCCCATTCCCACCCAGCACAGTCCAAGGAAGGAACCAGAAAAGGTAACCCCTGTCACGCCTGCAGGGACGGTTAGCGAGTCATTTACCTCAGCAGGTCGAGGGATGGTCCATCTCTGGTCCCCGAGTGGGACTGTCCTGGCCACAAAGCTCAGAGCCGCTGCCCGCCACAGCCCCTGGCCACGCGCATGACTCCTGCAGGCAGCTCCAGGTCAGAAAGGCAGAGGCTGAGGACGGTGGCAGCTGAAGGAGAGAGGAGGGAAGTGTCAGGAGCGCGGACGCTGGCATGCCCCACTGCCTTCCGAAGATGACTCAAGATCATTAGCCAGGCGTTCAACCCGTGCTCCACTTACGCAACAAGTTCACAGCAAATATTTTTTCAGTAAACACCCTACTTTGCTCCATGCACCGAGCCAGTGCCAGAATCACAACGGTGAATAAATCATAGTCCCTGCCCTCAAGCAGCTCAGCCTGCTGAAGGAAATAGACCAATAGCCAAATCCATTGGGGCACGTGGGCCACGAGCCTGGGCGTGATATTCAGGAGAACCGAGGAAAAAGTGACCAGCTTGGTAAAAGAAGAACTTGAGAAGGAGGGGATATTTTTGGCTGCTTCTCCATCGAAGTACGAGGGAGATGCTGTTTTGCAAAAAAAAACAAACAAACAAAAAAAAAAAAAAAACCATCCTTGAGGAAAGTGTCTCCAGGAACAAGGGCGAAGACGTCAAAGAGAAAGTGCAGGACCAGAGCCGGGATGAACCGCCCGGGCCCAGCGGGACGTGGCTTCGGAAGACCCCATCTGGGAATACAAGCAACTCCCAGCCGAGCTCCTGCCGTGTCCCAAACACGGAGGAGTGTGCAGGCCACACGTTTTCTCACGTGACCCTCTCTCGAAATCCCCGCGGCGCCAAGCCAACTGTTCCCACATTACGAATGGGCAGCTGAGGCTTGGACAGTGTACATGAGTCAGCTTGCCCAGGACGCCGAAGGCAGCTACTGGTGGAGAACAGACCCGAACAGGACATCCCCATCCTGCCCGGTTCCAAGTCTCCGTCTTAGCCGCTGGGACAGAGGATGGCAGTGAGGCCCCCCAGTTCGCTGGCTCCACCTTCTACGCACACCCCTTTGCAGTGGAGTTGATTTCTCCACCCCTTGACTCTGAACTTGGTCATGTCACTCACTTGCTGTGGCCAAGGGGCCAATAACACACGGGACCAAATAAAGGCTTAAAAAAGTGCTTATGCTCGGAACTCCCTCTATCACGCTGCTTGGAACGAATCATGTTGCTGCCACATTAACACGCCTGAGCTAGGCCCCTCCCCGCAAGGGGTGAGACATTACAAGGAGGGAGGCCCAAGGCTCAGTCCCCAAGCTGGTCTGGGAAGCCCCCGCCAAGCTGCCCAGACTCAAAGAAATGCCCAGTCAACCCCCAGACTCAGCAGAAATAACAAATCTTGTTGCTTGAGGCACTGAGGTTGGGGCTCTTTGTTACCTAGAGAGAGCTAACCGAGACAACCACCACGTTATCTTTACAGCACCGGCAACCACATCACACCATTAACACGCACGTTAGAAAGGAAGGGTGGCCCACGTCGGGGTCAGTCAAGAGTGGGTGGGGACCAGGCAGGGCTGTGGGCAAACGAGGAGGGAGAGATCCAAAACCATTTCAGAAGTGAAATCAGCAGGCGTCAGCCGCAGACTGACCCCGGATCCGCCTGAAGACTCCGGCGTTGACTATAAACAAATTCTATTTGGAGCTGGCTGGCGGGGGCAGGGTGTTCGCACAGAAGACGTGCCCTGGGCCGGAGGGAGGGCAGTTAAGGCTAAGTGGCCAGGGAAGGAGAACTGTGGGAATGGAACTTCCTTTTGGCCCCTGTTATCTGAGAGAAGAATGAAGGCGGATGTGCCCTGCCCCAGCCTCCTGACCTGGCCAGCCGTGCTGCCTCCTCAATGCCAGCCCCTGCCCTTGGCAGGGGCCCAAGGAACCCTTGTAAATGGTCACCCAGACAACCCCCCCTCCCTGGTCCCTGGCTCACACCACCCCCACCCCCCCTGTACCTTCGACTCAGCCTTTGATTTCAGCATCAGTGGCCCTTCCCAGGGACAGCTTTCCCACCACCCAGACAAGGCTAGGTACGGCCACTGCACACTCCCGGAAAGTTCTCTGTCCCCACAGAGCGTCTGTCACTAGCCCGACAGATCCGCGGGGGCAAGTGTGTGTCTGTCCTCCTCACCACTCCCCCATCGCCACCCAGCACACAGCTGGCAGCGAGGGAGACAGTCAATCACTGCTTCCCAAAAGAGAAGGAACCCAAGAATTCCTGTGTCGCAGCTCCAAGAGGACTTCGCTGAGAACCCTCCTCTCAGGGACCTCACCAGCCTGGGTGCAGACAGCTCCCTTTATTCACTTGCTTGTCTGCATCCCTTTGCCTATTCCTTCATGCTTGCATTTACCAAAAACTTGGTAGGTGTCAGACAGCACCTCAGTCCTGCTACCTGTTACTCCAACTAGACTGAGTGCCTGGGGGTCGGGGGTGGTATTCTGCTTATCTCTAGATTCCCCACCCCAACCGGCATTGGACAGCATGTGAGTATAGGAAACGCTCAATAATGACCAATGAATGAATGGATGGATGCATAATGGAGGAAGGAAGGAAGCAGATGAATCTCTGAGCATCATCAGGAAGTGCCTGATGTACCACGAGCAGGAACCTCTGGCTGAGCGTTATGTATGCTACACCTTACTAAATAATTGATACTCACCATAACACGAAAGCCTGCAGGCACATAGGGAGGCCTATTATCATTGGTCGGTACCATAAGACGTAAGGGGGACGTCGGCCAATGAAACGACACAGAGAGCCCCGCTCCCAGCAGAGCCTCAGTGTCTGACTCCACAGCCAGGCGCCTGTGACCTTCAGCTAGAGCCTAAGACTCACCTTGGAGTAGAACATCAACCAGAGGCAATTCTGTCATTGGTCTTCTTGGCTTTTAAAAACATACCTGGCCATTGCCTTACCCCAATTGGTGAGCTTGTAACCAGGGGGCTTCTAAAGACTGGACTGCCCCCAGGAGCAGCCGCCTTCTACTCCTCTAGCAGGGCCTGGGGCACTGAACGTGCATGGAAGGTCTTTATCTCACTGCCTTACTGCCGGTCCCAGGAGCACCTCATCAGCTACTTAGACTCTCCTCGCCCTTTGCTTTGTGACACGGGCCCTGAAATTTTTTCTAAAATGCCATGTGGTAGCTCGGCTTGCCATGCCCTGCCTTCCTCGTTTTTCCCCTCTTCCTCCCATTTCCCCAGCCCTTCCACGATCGCTTCCTATTCAGAACAACTCAACTCTTAAAAACAGATGCGGGGCATTTATACACAAGGGCCATCCAAGGAAGACAAATCGGACACAATCCCCACATTCAGGGAGGCCCAGAAAGGGTCCTGTGACTGGCCCAAGGTCGCAGAGGAGGACACGGAGGCCCAGAGAGGCAGGCTCGCAGGTCACACGGCTGGAGGGCAGGGCCAAGGGCTTGGCTCCCTGCCTCTCGTCCCGCCCCAGCCCTTCCAGCCTCTCATATGCACCCACCACACTGGCCACCACCGGGTAGCAACCCAGACCCTCCCCGGTGAGCTGCTGGGCTTAAACCAGGAGACTCGGAGGCCAGGAAATCATCCAGCGACTCTGGCTGGTGCACGGAAGACGCAAAACTCCGGTAAAAGTCGCAGTTCCGCCCTCCCTTCGGCTATTCTGCATCCGTAATTATCCCCCTTTGCCCCATCAGTGTCTCCACCGCTCGCAGCCCGCTCGCGCACCCTGACGTCCGTCTCTCCCGGGCACCGTAACACAGTCAGTCACACGAGAGACGGCGTTCCCCAATTTTGTACCTTCCTGGCGCGGAGCAGAGGACTGGAAATAAAACTGTCACGCAGCCCTGGAGGGGAGCAGCCAGCTTGCTGGTCTGATTAATAAATCATCGCTTCCCCCTCCAAGCGCAGGGATCAGCTGAGTCCTCGTTCACCCTGGGCCTGGCGGAGTGTCGCTGCTGCGCTTTTAAGTCACCCGTGTCTTTGCTCGGAGCCTGTGGTCACGTCGTGTACCGAAGAGCGCGGCCCGCGGCTGGGTGTGCTGACCCGGGAGGCGGTCAGGTCCAGCTGCCTGACTGCAGAAAAACAGCCTTTCTCTGAGTGCCAGCTTGCTCCCTGGTAAAGCAGAAACTCTAGCGGCCTCAGTACTTTGCAGGGTGGTACTCAACACGAAGTGACTAGGAAAACTTTAATAGAATGATGACCTGGTGAAACCAGTGGTGACAAGCAGTGGCGGATACCATTTCTAAGTGCTTACTAGCACTCTGCCAAACTAGGCTGTTTGTTGTACTCACAACCCACGTCCGTCCTCACAACGGTCTATGATATGTGTACTATTATTTGCATCCTTTTGCAGGTGTGTAAATGGAGGTTTGACAAGGTTAAGGGACCTGCTCAAGGTTGCGGTAAAGCATAGAGCCTGAACGATAAGCTGACTCCTCACCGGGCTCTATAGCCAGGCCAGGACTAACGGATTCCCACCAGCGTTCACTGAGCCGTTCCCGCACTGCGGTGGCGCTCTGCCCTGGTGGGGACAGCAGTACGCTCCTGGGCTTGCCCTGGAGGAACCCACTGCGTGGGGAGGGGGCATGGGCGCACCAGCGAGGAACAAGGCCTCTCTGTGCCCGGTGGGAGGCGGCAAGTGAACGGTGGGTGGTCTCTGAGTCTGCATTCCTGTCTAGAACACAGTGACCATGGAGAATGAGATCAGGACGGACGCTGTCTAGCCAGACCAGGCTGCGAAGGGGACAGGTGACCCAGAATGGGAAGGTGTGAGGGAGATCAGAAGCTGATCAGAAGCTGATGGAAAAATCCCGTGTGCTGGGGTGCCAGGCATGTGACCAGTGCAGGGGCCGAGACTCCGGGTGCAGGAACCAGGACAACAGGGCTGCTGCTGAGGGTGGTGGAAAGCAGAGCAGGGTGGCCGGGTGGTCCCCGTGGCCGGGGGAGGGGGAGGCTGTGTGGCCCAGGGCTGAGGAAGCTAGACTGGTGCATCGGAAAATGAACCAGAGCAGAACTCGGGCAGAAAGTGCATGCTCGTTGGGCTGCAAAAGCCATTCTCTGGCGTGTGCCGTCCCTCCCTGAAAAGGGTGAGCGCGCTGGAGTCCTCAGAACCCAAGCGTCTCCGAGCTCTGAGGCTAAGTGCTGAGGAATGGCTGCTTTGCCAGGAGAGACATGATTATTGATAATAGATACCACGGAACGATTACAGACAATAAGGCCAGTACCGCGCTAAGCATTTCCGGTGCCCGATTCATCCCATCCTCACGGCACTCCTCGGAGGGTGGCAGTCCTGCCCCCGTTTCACAGATGTGGAGACTGAGGCTCTAAAGAGTAAAGGCATCTGCCCAAGGCCACACAGTCGAAACTGTCAAAGCCAAAGCCAGGGCCATCCTGCCCGCCAGGCCGTCTCTTCACCACCCAGACTGGCTGGGCTCAAGAAGGTGGTCTTCTCCCCCTCGAGAGGTTCCCATAAGTTTGTGATGGGAGGGACAGCATGTGCCTCCGTGACTGGGCTGTGTGGTCACCAACGGCTCCCCAGTTCCCTCGATGACCAGGATGGACCTCTCCACCTGGTTTTCAGTTTCAAGGCCCTCAGCCCCCAAATACATAATCCGTTCCACAACCCCAGAGAGATGAAGTCACCAGTTTCTCACACTGAAACAAATACAGCAAACGCAACTCCCAATAATGCCCACGCGGACTACCTATGGGAACGGCGGCTGGTTGGTTTTCCTAAAACGTGGGTCTCACTAAATCTCTTCCCGCTTCCTGGACCACACCTGATTACTGAGAGAACACAGGTCGCGATGACCCGCGGTTTCTCTAGTGACAAGACTGGATCTGCGAGTTCCTCTCTGGGGTCCATCCCTGGGCACCAGCTCTCCCCCACATCAGCTGCTGCCAGTGGGGAGACCGGCTGTGCCCTGGGGGAGTTTCCTCCACCCTCTCCTGTGTCGTTAATTTATCCCCATTCCCACCTGACCCAGAACTCGCAAGGCACTCACCCCAGACCCCACAGCTAACCAACGGCGGGCCCCTGCTCTCGCCCAGATCCTCCCTGTCCCCTCGGCCCCCAAGCAACCCCACCTGGAACAGGCAGTGCCCCTGAGGCCAGCCATCCTGTTGGGTAAACTGGGCTTGCTTCAGAGCAGGGACGTGCGGGCGGGCTGGGTGGTCCCCTCTGCCCGATGAGCCCTCCCCGTGTCTGCCGGAACTGGGCTCCTTCCTGGGGCCTGGGAGGAAGGATGACAGGTGTCTGTTTTCTAGGCAACCACAGCCTCACTCGGGAGGCCTAGCTGTGTGCTTCTGAGCAAAAGAGTTTGTGGATCAGAGGAAAGAAAAGAGGAAGAAAGAAGGGAGCAAGGAAGGAAGGGAAGAAAGAAGAAAATTTCTATTGACCATGGAAACCCTGGACCAGAGGCCGTGGCTGGTGTCACAGAGTCTGTTGCTGGTTCATGTGACCCCCACTGACCGTCCTATTTATAGCCTTTTGAACTACGGTTCAGCCAAGGGGAGACTTTGTTCTCTCGGCCCCTTGTCTGGCTCGTAGAACACAGCACGGGAGGTGGGAGGGACGTGGGCGAGGGTCGGGAGAACGCAGGGGGTACAGAGCTCACTCAGCCACTCTCCGCCTGGGGGACCATCCCTGATGTCAGGCGGCCAACCTCAATAAGCCTCGATGGTCTCAACTGTCAAAATCCCTGTGACAATAACGACCATAAAGCCTCTTCAGAAGGTTAGATGAGCCCGGAATGACCACTACACAGTATTTCCTGGGCAGAGACTCAGGAACGACAAAAGCACAGACGGATGCTCGAAGTTGCGAAAACCAACAGACCTGCTCGGAGGAAATGGAGGCACAGAGAGGTCAAGCCGCTCGCTCAAGGTTGCACAGCAAGGAAGCAGCCGAGCCAGCACTTCCACCGAGTGACTCCGGAGACGAACAACTGAAGTCCCGCGGCAGGCGAAGGCTGAATGAGGGCGCGGCTCAGCCTCCTGGCGAATGCACCTCCCTCCTGCCCCCCTCCAGGGATGGTCACGACCTGCGACAACGTGGCTCACGTGCGGAAAGAGAGAGAAGCCCTCCTTCGCTCCATCCCGGGGGCAGGGGTCCGACCACCCGGACGCATTCCGACAGTCAAAACTGTCCCCAGGGCCAGGCCACCTTGTCCCCTTGTTGGGAAGCTTGTCATTACGCAGACACCAGTTTAAGGGACACAGCCCTGTAGTGCACAGACCCTTCTGCCTTAGCTCAGTCTGGTCCCCGCCAAAGGCAGAGACAAGACAAGGAAGAGCTGGCTTCATGTTGGAGCCAACGCTTCAAACCCTTACAAAAGGTGCGGTTTCCATTCGAAATTTCTGTTAGGCGGTGGCGGACTACCTCGCTGTCTTCTAATCCGCTCCTTTTGTTTTTGTTTTGTTTTTGCCCAAAGACTGACGTTTAATATTAAGACTGTGCTTTAGACACAACCAGGAATACTCCCCACAAAGACCGTCTTGTTTGCGGTAGCTAATGTGGCTCCCAAGCAATGGTCTTTATTCATTAAACTCCCCACCAGGTGGTAGGATTAACAGCACTGGCAAGAAGCAAGAACAACAAATCTTTCTCTCCATTGTAAAGATGTTAGTTAGTTAGTTATTAAAAGGGAGTTTTCCAACGTTGCAGCAGCAACCCCCTTGTCGTTCTCCTGGGTGCAGGCGCCCAGGAGCACCTGTTTAGGGAGCTGCGTGGATTTTCACGTCTGATGGTAGCCTTCGTGCTCAGGGTCCTGTCTCCCAGCCCCTGGCAGCTTCACAGTCCTTCCTGACTCCCCGGGCACCATGTGACTGTCCCAATTCCATCTGTGGCCACGAGCCAAGGGCGCGTGCTTGCTGTCAGCGTGCAAGGCATGACATGGGGATCTAAAACTCCAGCCAGATCATCGAGGGCTAAAGAAACCCGTCCAGCTCACCCCGAATGGCGAATCAGGGAGAAGCCTCGGATCTCCAGCCTTTGGGAGGATGAGGCTGCGGGAACAACGCTGGGGAAACGGCACATGCAGAGGAATCAGGACCTCCTTCCAAAAAGGCTGTCGCAGAGCGTGGGCCCATTTGCTACGCACAGAGGGTGGGACAGCGCACATCCCGGGCTGGGTTTGGGGGCAGACGACCAGTGTGACGCGTTTCACCAGCCCCTAGGGGGGCTGGGCTCCCCCCCCCCACCCGCTGGCTCTTCCAGGCTCCCTGGGTCGGGAGACACAGGAGGATATGGGACCTGCAAGTGTGGGGCCTGAGATCTTCAGCTTTGGGCAGAAAAGGGGAAGTTACCAACTGTGACTCTGCCACTTTTCAGCTTATATGACCTTGGGCAAGTGGCTTAACCTCTCTGAGCCTCAGTTTCCACATCTGTAAAATGGGTTTTTTGTTTGTTTGTTTGTTTGTATGTTTGTTTGTTTTTTAAAGTACAGGTCCTTTATAGGACTGCTGCAAAGACAAGGGATTTGATATCGATGAAGGCCACGGGCAACTCTGAGGAAGAAAGCAGGCATCCTGGCCCGGCCGCGGCGGCGGCGCCAACAGCAGGTGGGAACCAGAGGCAGCCCGTCACGTAGCCTTCACAGCTCAGCTCTTGCGGTGTTCTAGAAAATTCATCCACTAAAATTATTTTCTTTGAAACCCCACTCAAGGAAAGAACGTACACAGCGACCTCTTTCCTGGCTGACAGTTCATCCGTTCACCCTCCCCCCAAAAAACGTGGAAGCCGGATTCCCGGTGCCCAGGCCGCCTGCGGTCCCGTCTCCTCTGTCTCATCAATCCTGCCCGCGCCTGGGTTCCTTGCCTTTATTCCCTGTAGTCGCTGACTCCCTCCGCTATGGAAAAAACCGTTTACATGCAAAACAACGACCGGGCAGGAAACTGCCTCACTAAATGTCCGAGTTATCCCCCGAAGCCCCTTTCTGGAGGTGCCGCTGGGGTCTGCCCACCTGGGTCTCAGCAGCAGCACCTGGGGGGCCTGATGCAGACACAGGTTTGGCCAAGCCTGCTTCTGGTTCCGTTTTATCAGTAGCTCCATGACATGGGCCATACACGGAGGCGGTGGCCGTTGTCTCATATTAGGTGGCGTTATCTTGCGCTGTGCTCTGTGACGCTGCGTCGTGTTGCTAGGTGGTGTTGGGGTGTGTTGTGTTATGTCCCCTTGTTATGATGATAAAGTTTCAGCTCCCTTAGTTGACTCTAGGGCCTAATCAGGACGCTGAGAGGTGGACACGTGTCTTTTTGTCACTGTTTCGGACTCAGCCAAGTAGATGGAGGGACCGTGGGGTGAGGCAGAGACAGCGAGAGCCAGGTGAAGGGGCAGCTCCCCTGGTCAGAGGCCTGAATCTGCGCTTTCCTCACCTCGCTGAGCTTCAGCTTCCTCATCTGCACAGTTCAAGATGGGCAGGGTGGGTGAGGGGGTTGAGAGGCGAGCTGAAGGAGACATGTGAGGGGCGGCCAGACCGGTGACCACGTGGGCTCACTCCTGCCCTGGGGCGACCCACTGGGCCAGAAGGCTGTTTCCAGCATGCGGAAGACCTGGGTGGAGACAGAGGTGGTGTGACCTTGGGGACGTCACCTCACATGCACCATGAGCAGGGCCCTCAGAGTTGACCTAGAGGCCGAGGAGGGCCAGGGCCGCAAATGCCAATGGCTGCAAAGGCAGGGGTCGGGGTTCAGGGGGTGCCTTAGCTCTCAGACCCCTGTGGGTGCTGAGGTCTTTTGGCAACAGTCCTCGAAACGAGGGAGAGAGAAGGCAGATCTCCACAGTCTGCAGGGGGGTTATTTGGGGCTCCGGTCAAGTCTTCCAAGAAAAGAGGTTATTTTGTGTGTGTGTGTGTTTTTTCCCCTTTTCTTGCCACTGAACCTTTTCTTTCCGAAAAGGTAAATGCCCAATTAGATGGATTTTTCGTCTTTCATGTGGAGTTGTTTTAGGCTTTCTGAGCATGAAACAATTTTGGATTCATTCCACCCTCTCAGTTAGAGAAGTAGCAGGGTTTTCCTGGTTGGGTTTTTCTCTAGAGCCCTCTGCTAAGTAAATATGCATGAGGGGAATTTTTAGCCCGTTCCGGCTGTTAGTTCAATGTGGATTCAAATGGATTTTTTTTTCTTAATGTAGCAAAATCTATTACAATGATATCTATTTGGGGTTGATTTTCTTAAAAGTATCTGGTGAAATTCAGAAAGAGTATTTTCTTGGACACCCAAAAAGTGAACCTTCCAAAAGTCCTCTCTGAATTCTGCCAAATAATCTGGAACTACATTCTTCTCTCCTCAACCTCTCTGAATTACTGTGAGTAATCTTCAACTTCTATTTTATATTCCCTTCAGGGCTCCAGAATCAGGTATTTTTGGAAGGAAAAAACTTTTCATGTAAAAATACGCCTCGCATATTTGAACAGCAAACGGGCCAAAAGGGCACCCCACCCACAAGCCCTCTCAGGAACAAAAGCTAATATTTGCAGGGTGGCTGGTTTATTTTCTCATCCCATCATCTCCATGGCCAGTGAGGAAACCGAGACACAGAAAAGGTGAATAATTTGATCACAGAGTCACAAGTGGTAAGTCTTGGACTGGAACCATAACACTGAGGCTGTTCTGCTTTTCGTTAAGACGCTACTGAAAACACCTAAGGGCCCAATTGTAATACCCTAGGCTCACTAGGGGTGATGGAGCGCCCTGGGGGGAAACTTGAGCCTCCCCGACACCGTGGCCTTGGGCGAGTTCCTCTCCTGCCTCTGGTTTCTCCTCTGTCCTCTGGGTTCCCGTGCCCACCCACGTCCCAGAGTGGGCTCAGGTCTCGGCGGCGCAGGGGCTGTGGAGGGCAGGCAGGACAGAGCAAGGCAGCAGAGTTTAGCCTCTGGCTCCTCCCTGCCAGGTTGAGGAGGGAGGCTGTGTATCTCTTCCAGAGGCTTCTATCAGCTCCTCCAGACAGGCCCTTCCTCCGCTGGCGACCCTTGCCCCGCCCTCCCTTTGCCTCTTTCGGGGAGATGTAACCGACCCCAGTGCTGCCCCTCCCCTGTTGATTTCGGGGTGCACGTTTCCAACTGGAACCCAGGAGGATCTAACGTTTAAGATACTTGCCACCCTCCTGGGCACGCACGAACGCTCAATAAAAAGTAGAGAAGCGTATTATCTCTAAGGCAAGTTCACACCCCTCGGCCTGCAGGCTCCTCCCAACTCTTCAGGGATCGACCCAGGGTGGGAACTGCCACCTACTAGTTAGGAAACGGAGACTCAAGGAGGTTCGGTGACACATCCAAGGTCCCCAGCTAGAAGCAAATGGAAAGGGACCGGACCCACGACGTTGGGGTCTGAGTCCCAGGCCAGTGGGTCTCCTGCCTGGGTTCCCCCAACTCTGCAGGAAATATCCCTCGTCTCACCCTTGTCCCAGTGTTAACCACAGCAGACTGAGTCCCCTGCAGGTGGCTTCACCTCTGGCACATGTCACACCTGTCGCTGAGTGTGGCCAGGCCACGCAGGATGGGCTCAGGGTCCGTCTCCCCAGTGCACTCCATTTCCCCCCCACCGCCACCCAGGTGTCAATGTCTGTGTCCCCAGGGAAAGAAATGCACAAGGTGTCTGCATCCCTGGGACTGGGGAATGAGAAAAGCATGCTGGTGCTACAGCCCCAGCAATGGGCCTTGCTCCTTGCGGGGTGGGGGCGGGGTGGTATTAACAAACCATTAAGCTGAAAACCAGCCTGTACTTCAGGTGTTCTTCCAGGAGCTTTCCAGAACTTTCCACCTTCAGTCAACTCTTGCACAGAGACTATTAGCTGGGATATCAGAAGGCTCCCGGAGCTGGGCCTCGGGTACGATGTTCTCCCAACACACGAGTTTGTTTAATCCTCACGGTACCCTGAATCCCAGCGGATAACCGCCCACATGCACCTCAACTCCGGCCCGCGGAGGTGCAGGGCTTGCCCCGCTCACACGGTGGGGCGTGGCGGCATGCTCTCGAAACCTGAGTGCCCTCCCCCCACGCTGCCTGCCATGCCCTTTAACCCACTCTCCCAAGTCAGCTGTTTAAATCTGAGCTCAAATATAAGGATTAGCTTTTTAAAGCAAAGCAGCCACTCTCGATCACACACGCCACACTCTGAAGCACGTGGTTCAGGGACCTGCACTCTGGCTGAGCAGCAAGGATGGATCCCACAGAAGCAAAAACCCGAGATCAGCGTGTACTTCAGGAGACGGGCGAAAGCACCAAACCCCGAAAATCCCCAGGTCCCTCCCCTCCGCAGAACCATGTGGAACACACCCACGGCCGATCTACTATTTTACCTTATTTTTCGTGCGCAAGCAGGGGGACCAGCACTGTGACCTCGGGGTCAGGGGACAAGGACCGACGGACCACACACTTTTCCATCTGTCTATCTCCAGCACCTGCATGGTGCCTGGAAAGTTAAGTCCCTACGAAACGCTGGCTCAACGGAAATCAAAACAATCTAACCGACAACAACGACACCCGAAGAAACACCACCACCGCAGGCCTCCCAGGGATCCGCTGGTTTCCGACAAGGAAAGAGAGTGTGGCTTCGGGGACGGGGACACGCTGAGGGCTTTGGAGCTTGTGAGGCCGGCCAGTGTTCCCGATGAGCTCCGTGACTTCCCCTCCAGGCCTCAGCATTCTTACACGACCATAAAGGAGCGGAACAAAATGGTTTGGAAGAACATTTTCAGCTCTTAGGGTGGGGACAAAACACCCAGAGAGAGGTCCTGGTGAAGTCACCGTGGTTCCTCTTTGCCATAGGTATCATCTGGGAGTCCCCCCAAACGTCAGCTCAGCTGTCAGGTTTCAGGCCCCGTGGCTGGGAACTGCTGGAGACTGACTCACTCAGGTGCTCGGTGAGTGCAAGCTGAGTGTGAGGTGCCAGGGCGCAGGGTGGCCCAGGACCGGCTGTGATGCCCGCCACGCCCGCAGGGTTCTGAGGATGAGCTGGAGGCAAAAGCAAATGAGGCAGGGGCTATCTGCACAAAGAAAGGCCTTCAGGCCCCCAAGTGACTGGAGCAGAACCCCAAGCCTCTCATTTTGCAGAGAGTGAACCTGAGACCTAGCGCTTGGAACAGTTTGGCTGCCAAGTTTCGAATAACTGGCCCTGGGAATAGAACCGAGGTGCTTGCTGGGTTCCCGGGCTCAAATCAGAGCAGGAGAGTCTCAGGCCCTCAGATTTGGGGGGTGCTGAAGGTCCCACATGGATTCAGCAACTGAACCAAGTGTACGTAAGTCTTATTCCAGGATTCTCTGTGCCCAGGCCAGCTTCTCCTACACACACACGCACACACGGCTCACTGGGAAGCAGTGTAAGACTGAGATGACTGGTGGACTTCATTTTCCAATTTCTTGGTTGCTTTTTATAGCGTGGGAGGGGCCTGGGGAGAGGGTTAAGGTTTTGATCTCATAAGGCAAAATCCTGTCCAAATATAACTCCTTTGAGTCAGCAGCTGCTACCCAGCAAAGGACTCAAGCAAGGTTAACTGACCAGAAGACTCAAAGAGGCCCCTTCCAGGGGCGCTGCCGACAGCTTGCCTCCAAGCAATGCCCTGGTCTGCAGGGTGGGGGGTGCACTGCTTGGTGGAGAGGAGAGGCAGAGACCTACCTGGCACAAAGCCCCACACAAACATGAGGCTCAGGAGGAGTCCTTACTGCCACCCCCTCATTTCCAGGGAACCAAAGATTTCCAGCAGCCAACTCCGTGGAGCTCCCCGGCTTCAGGAGGGGTGCTCAGCAGTCTAGCGAGGGGAATGACCGGCCTGTGTCCCCAAGAGGAAACACAGCCCCGAGGTCAGCAAGGAGGCGGCTAGAAGTCAGCTCTCACCTGCTGGTGCAGAGCTTCTAGCAGCAGAATCCACACCCACTAAAGAAACCCTCTGCCATCCCCGGGAACCCTTCCTGTTTTCCTCTTAGCCCCACACTGGTGGCGGGTGCGGAGGCCTCCCAGTCAGCGATCTCAGGGGAAGATTCTGCTCCGCCCAGGCCGTGGCCTTGCCCCAGGGGCAAAACCTGGACAGCAAATGCAGGTCTGGCAAAATGCAAGCACAGCTGTTTCCAGCTTTGTGAGATTGTTCAAAGGCCAGGGAAGAAGACTCGTACTCCTTCTGTCATTTATTTATTCAACCAAAACCTCTATGCTAGCATTCCTCTCCCCCACATACACATGTTTGCACGCACATTCACAGTTATATGCAATGTTTACTATACACAACCCATTTTACAGATACGGAAACTGAGAACCTGAGACCCTGGGACTTTCAGTCTCATGCCCAAAGTCAGCGAGAGAGATGGGAGAGGGAGAGGGTGGGAGACTAGATGGGCCCCACCCCCCTCACTTTACGCCCACAACTGGGCCGAGGCAGGGGACATGCAATGGCGGACTCGGGTCCCTATTTTCAGCCAACCACGGATTTGAAAAACAGCCATGGTGCCCTGGTGTTCGGGGGCAGGAGAGAAGGTGAAAGGAGGCACCTTGAATGGAATGACCCCAGGCACCCTGCTGCGGGCGCCCCTTCCCCACCATGGAGTCAAGCGCCAGTTCCCCCAGAAACCGGCAGGGGGCAGTGTACCTTGTCTTTTCCCAACCTCCTGGGCTCTCTTCTGCAGCTCCGGGAAAAGAAAACCCGGAGGCTCTGCCAGCAGCTTCTAGGAATGGAGCGGCCTTGAGTCCAGCGTGTAGTAGGTGCTCAAGGCATGTCCAGAAGCTGAGTGCTTGTCTAGGTAGATTAATGTGTATTCAACAATTGAAATGGGGCAGCGAATGAGAGGAGGGGATGTCCAGGCCCCTGCCAGCATCTTCCATCTTAGAGGCTTTGCAAACAGCATTTGCACCTACTACGTGCCAGGCGCGGTGGTGACGACTGGACAACCAGGATTCCTGCTTATCTCATTTCCCCCTCCGGAAAGAACCGGACTCTCCACCACGCGCACACACAGCCACAAAGCAAGGGTCAGCGCTCACTGTCTCCCTGGGGAAACCATCTCGGCAATAATCCACTGGGCATGGGGACCCACAAAGAGGATAAGCCAGAAGAGGCAAGGAGTTCCCGGAGGTGGCCACGTGAAAGCCAGGAGGATGCCTGATAGGGCGACCGGGTGAGGAGGTCACTGCCCTCAGGGCCAAGGCTGTCTCCGTCTGCGGGACAAGGAAAGCCCTTGAGACGCATTGCCTCACCCAGCCCCATCCACTCTCACACTTCTGGGCCCGCACATGTGCACTCCCGGTGCGCCCCCACCAAGCCTGGCCGGTGGTAGGTGCTAGCAGAGACCCTCGGGTAGGAGGGAGAAGAGACTCCGGGCTCCAGACAAGAAACAGAGTCGGAAGGATCCTTACACGCTTCCGAGAGACCAGGCCACGGCGTTGGATGAAGGCGCGCTGGGCATATCTTTGCCAAGCCGGTGCGCAGCCTCTACACCCACCTCAAGTTCAGCGGCGCTTTCTCCCTCAAGGTCATGCTCAAACACACTCACCCTTAGTAAAAAGAGCTGAAAGTTGCGCCACCGTCCCAGTTCAGAATGTAGCTCTAGCCCCTTCGGGGGGCCGGGGGCGCTCTCTCCCGGGGTCAGGGTTTCCCGCCCCCTTGCGATCTGCGAAGGAGCGGTCCATACCCCGGGCAGGTCACATGTCAGGGAGATGCAAACAAGTTGTTAACTTTTGTCAAATTATTTCGCCGCAGCTGCGGCGCCTAATGGGGCTAGGGAGGACTCAGTTTCGAGTTGCTACCAGCGCCACCCCCGCCACTGGCTCCGCTTCGCCCACCCCAGCCCCTCACTGCCTAACACGCCATGTCCAGCTGCTTCGTCCCGGACGCCAACTTCTCCACGGTATCCAGTGAAACGTGGGCCGTTGGAGTCCCCGGGGAGCAAAGGCCACCTCCCGGATCTGAGCCTGCTCCTAGCAGATTTGGAGGCTGGATCCAGATACTGTCCCGCGACCGCTGTGCGGGATCACCGCCCGAGCCCACCCACGCCCCGAGCCCGGATGTTCCAGCCCGGCTCCGAGTGTGCAGTGTCACTAGGGGCACCCCAGAAACCGCTGCCCGGGATCCGGCGTAGGCTCCCCGCTGGGCTTCCCAGCATCTCTCGCAGTAAAAACTGAAGCCTCCTGAGCCCTCGCCTCCTTCCAAAGATCCCAGGGATGCCGGGGCGAGGGCAGGGTCACTCTACGTGTGTCTCTCTCCCGGCGTCTGGGGTCTTCGTTCTCCCTTCCACTGTCACACCCTCCTAGGCCCCTCCCCACCACTCTGTTCCCGGGTCCGAGAAATCACCCCTCCACTCGAACACACACGAAACTGCCCGAGCCCCAACTCCACGGACGCAGTCCCTGCGCACCCCGGCAGCGGCCGGCTCCGCGCGCTCACTCACCGCGGCGGGGGACACGCTGGAATTTCCGGGGCTTTGGGGAAGAGGGGCTTCGGAGAGTGTCCCAAACACTCGCCCCCTTCCCAGCTCACATCTCCCCTTCCTTCTCTCTCTCCTCCTCTTCCTCCTCTTCCTCCTCCCTCTGGTCTTTGTCTTTGCAAAGTGTCGAAACTGTCTGGCATAGTGGAGCTCCGCCGGCGGGGGCTGGAGCCGAGGAGGCGGGGAGAGGCTGGGAGCGGTCTCGGGAACACCTTCCCCCGAGTGTAACGGGCGGGGCAGGCCGGGCGGCCGGGACCCGGAGCCGGGGCGCCAGAGCGGGGCGGGCGCTTGGGCCGCTTGGCCCTCCCCTTCCTCCGCCCAGCGCCCGCCCCTCGGCCCCGCTCTGCCCCTCCCCCGCAGCCCTCTCCCACCCGCGATCTGCTCGGCTTTCCCCTGGCTCGGGGCTCCCCGCGAGCTGAATATAGAGCTCCAGAGCCACGTGGACCCAAGCCGGCTCGGCCGAGGCCCGGCCGGGGAAACGCCGGAGGCGGCAAGGACGGAGTCGCCTCCTCGAGAGGGGCGCTGCGGGGACAGCTCCGCTCCACTTCGCGCCGCGGCCTCCGCCTGCAAACTGGCAAGGCTAGGGAAGGGCGTCCAGTTTGCGCAGGGCCTCGGGGGATCAGCCCCAGGGAGGAGGCGACGGGTGCCCACCACCGAGAGGACGTGGCGGTGCCCTGAGGAGCCCCAGTTGGGTGCAAGGTAGCTGGAAGGGGGCGATCCCCCTACTGGCGGCTGTGCAGGGGCACCACTTGCTCGAGGACGCGGGATCCGAGGTGGAATTTAAGGAGGGGAGGATCGCGGGGCGGCTGGGGTGCTGATGAGGCCCGGTTGGCCCAGTTCGGGGCCACGGAGTGGCCGCCGCGGCCGGTCCCCGCCCAGCTCGACCGCCTGCCTTCTTTACTTCCTCCCGGATTCGGAAGCCGCAGCGTGGTGTTGAGAAGGGGGACCCCAGGTGGGGGCTGGCCCCAAGGTGGCCTGAGGCTGGGGCTTCTAGGACCAGGCCCTGGTAGGGGTAAGTTTGAGGGTTTTTTTGTGGGTGGGGTTTTTGGTGGTTTTTTTTTCCCTCCGTCATGTCCAGAGAAGTGGGGAAATGGGAGACATCTTGCCGGTGGCGCAGTGCCAGGCTAAGAGGCTAAAGGCTGGACACCAGAGTTAACAGGCACTAAAAAAAATCTCGCTGTACAGGCCTAGTCCTCTTTACTGGACTTCGTTCGCATCTTTCGCAAGTCTTCTGAGGAATGCTGAGGAAAGAGGCTCAGCTTGGCCTAAGGGTCCTTTAATGCTTCCAGCTTCCCCGGGCTCAGGGGAGAGTCAGTCTTTTGCAATGCACAGGAGGCCTCTAGGCCCTGGTTCACCAGGGACACTGTAGCCCCGGGCTTCAGGCCAGGGCAGCCGGATCAGACCTCTGGGTTCAAACGCTGCCCTGCCACTCACTGCGTGTGAGCTCTGAGGCTAGTTACAGAATCCCTACGCTTACTGGGCTCTGCGCTGGAGTTTCCACGTGTGTGAGAAAATGTCCATTCCATGGGGCTGTTGTGATGGGTAAGGGAATTCATATGTGTCAGACCCTTAAAACTGTACCTAGGATATAGTAAGTGCTCAATAAAAGTGAGCTGTGATCAAAATGGACTTCTCTGTGCCAGGTCCTTGCCCACGGTGTATAAACAACCCACCCTGGAGATGGGGTGGGGGTATTGGGGAACACTTAGGGGCCTTGGGGGACAAAAGGAGAGATACTCAGAGAAGAGAGGGAGGAAGGGAGATGGATTTTAGAGGGGCTGGGGAGGACAAAAGTGGGCGGGGAGACAAAGCAATAAAACAGAAAGCATGTGAATCTAAAAATTCCTCAAGGATTGCTGCCAAGTGCTGAGGGGGCTTGGGAGCTTGCCAGGTCTGCTGCCCTCCGTGAGTTTGAGAGAAAAGTTTGGCATGTTTCATGAACCCGATGGTTTTTATTTCAATTCTAGATGAGGGAGGGTGCCCTTCGGCCTGCCTAGAAGCATCTCCTGGAGGCTTCTCACTGAGATACGAGGGAAGGTATTCAGTGCTCTCGGTATTTCTCCAAAATGCTTTTGTGTGGGGGAGGAGGGGCACCCAGGAGTGTCCTAGGAGCATCAACTACTGTTCTCTCCCAGGCTGCCTCTTCCCACCTCTCCTAACCGGGAGTCCCAGGCTCAGCACCTGGACCTGTGGCTCGGGGCATCTTCCAGCTCCGTGTCCTCGAAATACAAGGGTCGAAATACAAGGGTGGCTGTCCTGCTGCCCTCGGGGACAAGGGCCTGCAGTGCCCTGTGGCTTTGGGTGATGAGATAGCCGGTGCTTTGCCTTCCAATTTGACTCCGCTTGTTGTAGGGACGATGTCACGTCTCGCTCCCCGCTGATGGCAGCATCCTTTGCACGCCTGTCACATGGCACATGCTCAGTAGAGGGCTCCTGGATGAATTAATAAAGCAGTGTTGTTTATTGCAAGATCAAATTATATAAGGTACAGGAAAGCACTTCGAAAAGTACTGTAGAAAATGCTGTAGTAGTCTAAGACTGTGCTCCTATCCTGGTACCATCTGCGGAGGACCAGACGGGGCAAGTCAGTGGCCCCAGGTCATCCAGCTGTTCTGCCTTGCAGCCTCTTGCCTCAGCCCGAGGGTCTTGGCAGTTTCCCTCAGTGACTCCACGGCAAGAGGGAAACCTTACTGAGTGACTCTGTGGTGAGACACGCATAAATCATCACCGTGTCTATGTAAAGACATGCACATCAGACACATCTTTTCCCAGATGGCTGATGGGCTTTTCCCCACCCTCTTCCTTCCTGTTGCAGCGTGTGTCTTAGGAGGCAGCAGAGAGGACCCGTCCCCTTCTCCCTTTTTTTCTGGAGTTGTGACACCCCAGGAGAGCAGTACTTCTTCTGCCGCCCCTGGACCGTTTTCAGGAGCCCAGATCCTGGGGCTACACATCAGTAGTGTGTGCGCACGTGAGCGTCCCTCCTCCTCCCCCTCAGTACGTCCCCACACACGCCCTGCCAGAGGACAACTGGTGTTACTCATTCCGGGGGGTGTCTGCGCACCGAGTTCCCTCGGGGAGCCCCGACATTGATTTAGTGTTCACCCCCCCCCACCACCATGCTTTCGGAGCAACAGCCAAGCTCTCAGTAACAATGGTGAAGGAAATTGATCTCATCCTTCCCCCACCCCTGCCCCTGGCACATCCCAGTGGAAAGATCCTAATGGGTTCTGATGCCATCTGGGTGATTGTGCAGAAAAGCAAAGGGCTGCCTTGCTTGTCGAAGGTGAGTTCCAAGCTGCTGGCAAGTAGTGCTTTGTGTTTTGGACAGTGTGTTACTTAGGGATCGCGGGGCTGTGAGGAACTGGCCCAGCTCCCCTTATACAAAAAGAGGTACGGTGGGAATGTGCAGACTCGAGCCGAAAGTGGGAAGCTGGAAGGAGAGAGACAGCCTGTTTCTCTGGCTCCCTGTTCCCCACCCCACCCGCTGCCCCCCCCCCCCCCCCCCCCCCCCCCCCCCCCCCCCCCCCCCCCCCCCCCCCCCCCCCCCCCCCCCCCCCCGCCAGCTCAGCCCGCTCCCAGCCCATAAGCTTTCTCGGTTAAGTCCTGGGGGCAGCCCTAAAAGTTGCTGGCATGTCTGTGGCCCCAGCCCCTCCACACCTGGGCCACCCTTTCAGCTTCACTCCCCACTGATCATCATCCACTGTGGGTTTTGGTTTTTCTGGAAGAGGAATCCGATTGGCGGGCCTCCCCACTCATGGGCCAGCAAGCCCAGTGCACAGGTGGAGGAGAGCTGTGCAGGAGATTTCTCATTCCTGAGAACGGAGGGTGCAACCCCGCAGCCCCGATCCAACCTGGAGAACCTTGGGGGCGTTTGAGTCAGCACAACCACACGCGCTGCGCTACGCACATGCGTCAGACCCAACCGCCTGCCGAGCCAGCCGGTCAGCGACTGGTCCGTCCGGACCACCTTGATCTCTTCGCCAGAATTTGGCTCAGGAACAAGTAGATGTCATCTCCCTCGGGACCGACAAGACAAAGGGAGAAATATTCTTGGGTTTTCTAGGAAAGAATTTCTTAAGAGTAAGCCCTGAGGAGCTTCTTCTTTCCAGCTGCACACGAAGCAGAAGGCTTGTTTCTTTTAACTCCTCGTCCTCCCACTCGTTCTCTCGCCGTCTTCGGGTCGGCTTCTGTTTCGTCTTGTTTAGCCATGTGTGGGTTTTTTCCAAGGTTGCAGGTATGAGTGAAACCGTACGGTATTTGTCTTTCTCCAACTTATTTCACTGAGCGTCATACCCTCTAGGTCCATCTCTGTTGTTGCAAATGGCAAGATTTGGTTCTGTTTTATGGCTTAGTAATTCTCCATTGTGTACATGCACCACGTCTGCTTTGCCCACCCATCTCTCGATGGACACCTAAGTCGCTTCCACATCTTAGCTGTTACAATTAGTGCTGCAGTGAACATAGGGGTAGCTCTCTCTTTTTGAATTAGCTTTTTTGTTATCTTCAGGCACATACGCAGAACTGGAGTTGACTCAGCCCAGACGCTCTGGTTAAATTACACGTTGTTATGTCCTTGACATCAACATACAGAGCCTGCCGCTGTTGGAGGCGGCCAGACCCATAAAGGACCACGGCCTCCCAACACCCCTGTCGCAGGGTCCATCTTCCCAGAGGTGCCAGCTTACTAGGGCTGCGGTAGCAAATCACCACAAACCGGTGGCCAAAAACAGCGGACATGAGGAACATGGGAACTTACAGGGGCCAAAACCACAAACTCATATGTCAGTAGAGTGTCCTGCCTCGCCTGTCACCCCTGCGTTCCACACACAGCACAGATCCTTCTGGAAAGCACACACACCCAGGTGCCCGCGAGAGGCAGCAGCCATCTCTGAGCGTGCAGGCTGAGCAGGCTGAGCGTGACGGGGTTGACAGAGACAACTCTTTGATTCTTGACGCCAATCCTGAGACGTGGAGTCAACGCCGGCAGCATCTTACCTGGATCCCTTGTTTTGTGAGGGAAAATACGCAGCAACACCCAACCCTACTTGTTACATTCAACCCCGTGCAACCCTAACCGGCACCGAGCGGAGGGCGGAGGGCACCTCCAGGAAGGAGAAGGGGATGATTGCCATTTTCACTTGTCAGCTGTCAGTTTTTTGTGGGGCTCTCCACTGCAGCGGGTTCTGGTTCCCAATCCTGCATACTGCACCACGCCCCCAAATTACTGGTAGAAAACCGCAGGTACGGCCTTGTGACCCTGGGTTCTGCGGGTCAGGAATGTGGGCGGAAGCCGGCAGGGTCTCTGCCCCACCACGTCGAGGAGGACCTGAAGCTGAGGGTAACTCGAGTGGCTGAGAACTAGAGGCGTATGAGGCCTCCTCACTCCTATGTCTGGGATCGGCGAGGGGCGGACTTGGAGGCTGGACTCAGCGAGTTCCGTCCCTCCAAAGTGCAGCCCAGGAGATGGGGGTACTTGCCTTTTATAACCGAGCTTCCAAAATTCACTGCACTCTGTTCTAGCGGTCACAGAGCCTGTCCAGAGGCTCAGAGAAGGGATGTAGATGCCCCCTCTGGAAGGGAGGAGTGACAAAGAGTTTGCAGCCCCGGTTGCAAAGCCACACAGCTACAGGTAGCTGCGTTTTTCAGGACAGGGTGGACTCCGGAATCCACAGGTAGCAGGTGGTGGTGGAGACCAGGTGTGCATGAGATCGCCTGGGGGTGCCGTAGAAAACAAAAGAGGAACAAGGATGGAGCCCTGGGGACATGGTGACTGTTGGTAAATGCTTATGGAATCAATAATGCATGCAAGAACATGACTCTCTGTAGATAAAGTCTCAGGTCAGCAGTTCTTGAGCCGAGCCCCAAACAGAAGAAGGATGGCCGCTGACGGAGCCTCGGGTTACTCCTGGAGCCAGATGCAGGAGCATCAGTGTCCAGCCTCGAGGTCAGTGCACACCAGGATGACGGCAGGAGACTTCAGCTGAACAGGGCTCCTGCCTGCCACTTCCAGGGATTGGGATGTAGGGGACTCCCAAGTCCACCCCTCCCCGCAGGCAGTGGGGCTCAGGAGTCTGCCTTTTACAACAACTTCCTTCTGTCACATAGCTGCAGGGGTTGGGGGACAGCCCAGCACTCAGCTGCCCAGCCACAAATCCCCACGGAGCCACAGACAGTCTTGTCCATTGCACGTCCTGGCTCTGCAACTTTGTAGCCATCTGACCTCTGACAGTTTTCTCACCCTGACATCCATTTTCTTGTCTGGACAATGATAGGGTTGAGTTACAGCGGTGTGTTTGAAGTATGCGTGAGGGGACCCGCGGGGCGTCCTGATCGAGGGCCTGGGTTAGTCCATTCAGCAGACGGTCACTAGCTGTGTGCTCCATGCAGGGCCCTGGGCCAGACACTGAAGACATTACAAAGTCGATGATTAACTGTCATTAGGAAAAGTAGTTCAAGAGAGAAACACAAGAAGGGACAAGAAGGGGAGCCTGTAAAGATGGCTTAAGTTGTGGGTGGCCGCCGTCGGGGCCCATGGCTCCGGGGTTGGCACCACTGCCTTGGGTGGTCCCTAAGGGTCCTTGCAACTGGACACCTTCTGTTCCATGGTGTTTGTCCACTACTCCTGAGTAAGTCAAACCAAGCAGAAGGCACTTAACTGGATTTGACATCTGCCCGAAGCCCCCAGGTTCCCGCCTTCATTCTTGAAAAGGCATTGTGAGGCTCTTTAGGGACAGAAAAGGTGCTGCGTTGTGGCTTCAGGACATTTAAAAACCAGCACCTCATCCTGGGAAATGGAGGGAACCAATGGAAAAGGCTGAACTGCGGTCCTGCTCCTCATCCAGAGAGACGGCCAGGCACAGAGGCGCAGGGCGGGGCCCTGGACTCTCCCACGTGGGGGGGGCGGGGCGGGGGCGGCTGTCAGGTCAGATGATTAACACCTTCCAAATCTTCCCGTTTTCCTCTGCACAATGCACACGTGGCACCTGCCTTTGGGGCTCATTTTAAGGAGAAAGATTATATATAAAAAAAATTACTTACGCGGTAAATTTTTTACTAAGTATCATCAGGTACGTAGCAAGCATTCAATAAATGATGGCCATTATTAATTTAAGGATCTTATGCGCATTATACTTACCAACATTCCTGCAAATGTTTTATAAATGAGAATGGAAAGTTGCACAGTTTGGGAGTCGCCAAATCTCAAGAGTCTGCGAAGCCAGCAGCATCTCCCTGGGGAAGAGAGCCTTGGAATTGTTTCTTTTTTAAAAAACTGCAAGCCCACATGGGTGGCCTTAAAATGTTGAATTTGCCTTTTTTGTACCCTGATCGGGAGCAGGTGATTTTTTTTTCAACAAGCTGAAACCAAGCCTAAGTCTTTAGCTTTGGGATATGTACTTCTCAAAGAAAGGAGATGACATCCATCTATGTTGTCGAGGAACAAAAAGGAAGCCCGGCACCGTTTAGTTTAATTTCTCTGCATTCTCGTCTTCTGATAGGTTACCTTTCCTTGAGGCTAACCCTGCAAACATCTTTGCCCTCCCTCTTTGGGTGATTAAAACAACAAAGAGAAGGTGTGGGTGTGGGTGAGGGAAGGCCTCCGTGATGCCGTGGTTTGTGGAGCTGCAGATATGAACTTGGGCCAAAACAATTAGCTTCAGCTTATTTATGTCCGCAAAGAGGACGAGGGCAGCACCAGCCCTCTGTGACAACTGGGAGAGTTAAACGATTAAATAGAGCAGGCACGGCGAAAGTGCGCGGTAAGTCAGCTATTGCTGGTTTTATGTGTGCTGATTTACTCAGTTATTTTGGTGTTGACATATATTTTGAGCTGCAAACTCATAAAATATAAATTAACGCTGGCTCCTTGCATTGAATGGTTTGCGCGTCATCGTTCTGCAGGCAGCCAAGTCTACCTTGAGGTCGCGCTGGAAGCTACGGCCTCAGTTTTAAAAGATGTGACATCTGCGACTAATTCGGGGTGTCGATTTGGCAAAATCATTGAAGTCATCAGGATGGCCTGAGGCCTGCGGTCCCCAGCCAGACACGGGAGAAGGCAGAGTTTCACAGGCTATACAAGAGCTGCCACGGAAGGATTCAGGAGTTCATCTCTGCAAATCAGGTCACAGCATCTGTAGCCCTTAGGATTATTAGGGTTGGCTGCTGGAAACGCCAAACAGCAGTAACGAGGTAGAAGTTAATTTCTCCCTCGTACAAGTCCTGGTGGGCTAGGCTGGTGTGGCATTCTATGGCGTCAGGGACCCAGGCCGTCCACGGTAGTGCACACCATCCATTCCTAAGTCTACTTCCTTGTCTAACTTGGCTGCTCCTGCTCCAGCCATCAGATCTTTATTCCAGGCATTCAGAAGGAGGAGGAGTATGCCTGTGACCTTTAAAGGACGTGTCCTACAGATGGCCCACAGCACTCCTGCTTCCCTGTCATTCCCCAGGCCACTCCCAGCTACTCCACGGGGTGGGACCCTGGTCAATGCAGTCTTTGTCCTGGGCACACGTGCCGAGGGAAAGGGGTATGTGGGGACAATTAGCGCTCTGTGCAGCAGGGTTAAAAGGGGTTTGATCATGCAACTTAGATCAGGGCAAGAGTGCAGAAACTAATCCCAGGTGCAAAAAAAGTGTGGACTGAGAGATGCTTGTTGCCATAGTAACTAGGAAAAAAAAAAAAGACAACATGCCACCTGTCACAGAGGAAAGAAAATTGCCCTTGCACCTTAGACCCTGTGTTCTGTCAAGGAACCCCTGGTCGATAAGCTCAGACATTGAGGATGATGCTTGCTTGGGATGGGAAGGAAAACGCGTTCATTTCCCTAGTGCTGAACGCTGTTCCACACAGGGGAAGCAGTGATGGGAAAGTGATGTCTCTTGTGGGGGACTCGGCACATGGGTGGCATTTGATGTATGCGGTATAATAATAGAAAAGTTTTGACAGATTAGAGACATTAGCTTGATAACACCGATTTAACAATGTAACTGAGTAGTAGTTTCATTTAGGCTTGTAGGTTTTCACTGAAAAATTTAAACAAAATACTAGGAAGTTTATCATATGTAATTGTTTAGAAGAATCTGAGCGTCTTTAAACCTAGTTACAAGGTTAAGTATTGCTTCACTGTATGTCTTGAATACTGAGGAAGGCATTTGCCTATTGTGTCAGTTTTAACGTGGAAGGGGTTTCATAATAAATTACCATCTGGGCCCATTGTTTCAAGCCATTTGTGTTTTGTTAAACATGAAAGAAGAGACTTCTTGAAAGTAATTGTTAAAATATAGTCTAAGTTTACAGAGATCTGAAAGTTCCTTTCAAAGACCTAAAGAAAAAATGGATTTGTAAGTGATTTTTATATTAATACATTTTTTTAAAAAAAACCTTAACTAGTTTTCTATTTGTAAAAGCTGCCTAATAATAATAAAAACTCCCACTGACGACAACTTTTTCCATTTTTAGTTATTGATATTAAAATAAGAGGGCAATGGGGATAATTCCTTTTTTCCTTTAGTGGTGGAACCCTTTGTTTTGTTTTGTTTTGTTTGTTGTTGGAAGTTAAATCTCAGAGGGAACCCAGCCGTTGGCCTTTGTTTTGAGAAATGACTCTCCCTCATTCCAAGTAGTCAGGGAAGCCTGTGAGTCAAGTGACCCTCCTCTTCCTTGGTTACAAAGTGGCAGGTGTCCCAGGGTAGGCCCGTCACACACACCAATTCCCTGAAAAGCCAGTGCTTTATTTCCTTCTACCTGGAGCCCACGATTGGACATTCGTTCCTGCTTCCTGTTTCTCAGCATCGCAGTAGAAGGAGCGGATTCAGAGACCGGGTTTCGCGTTCAGATCACAACCTGGGCGCTGCCCTGCTGTGTGACCCTGGGGTCCTTACTTAACCTCTCTGAGCCTCCGTTTCTAATCCGTAAAATCAGCCTCATACTAGTGTCCTCCTTCGTAGTGTTGTAAACCTTAGGTAAATACGTATTGGGAACAAAAAAGGAGCCACCTTCTAAACCTGACCAGCTCAGGAGAGGCTTGCGTGGTGGGGTTACAAACTCAGAGACAGAAAGTAACCACAGAGGATGGTCTGAAGTTAAAACCTTCTAACTAAGAAGTGGGTCATGGGCAGGGGCAGTTACATCCTAGGTTCCTGTCTTTCCTTACAAAGGTCAATCTATAGTGTCTTTTTACATCGAGATAACCTGCCTTGGGAAGTCAGGGTCATTTCCTTTGTTTCCCAGACCCCCTCAGGGTACACCCACCACAAATCCCCTTCTTGCTCATTGTTCCCTGTTAATTGTTGCCTGTTAACTACCCTCCACCCGCCCAGCCCACGTGTAAGAAGTGGTGTCTGTTTCTCTTACTTTTTATCCACTCCCAGAGACCCCCCTCCTGTGCTCTCTCCCCGCTCCTTAATCTGTCACCAGTGACTTTCCTGTGACCCCGCACGTCTCGCCCCGTGATTCCGATGTGTAAAATAGGTGGTAAAACAGCCATTTTCCGGAGCGTTTTCCCCATCCATTGAGATTTTGCTTCCTGGCAATTTGTCATCAGTTTGGCTCGAATAAACTCTTAGACGAATTCTCTACAGGTTTGAATGTTTCTTACGGTGGCAACGTTAAGCTCTTACGTAGACACTGACATCGCGTAAGCAGGTGCTCGCTGGATGATGATGATGATGATTACCTAGTTGACGAGCTTCCCTTTCAGTTACGTGAATGAACCTACATTTTCCCATTAATTCCTTTCATCCTCCTTACTTTCTAAGTACGGACTATTTCGGTTCTGTTTCCTGGCTGAAGCAATCTGGCATTTAAATCTTAAAAAAGATATCCTCGGTGCAGGGAGAAAGGGCCCCTGGGACCCCCCTCACCTGCTGCGGCAGCTTCAGATCACCTCTGGGGGGTCAGGGGCCACCACCAGGTGCGGCCCAGCTCCCGGCTTTTCCTGGCCCGCGCTCCGAGTTCCTTCTTCAGTGACACCCATGGTCCCAGCCATCGGGGTCACGGGCACCTATCCAGGGAGGGTCCATGATATCTACAAGAGTCTCCTCTCGTTAGGACAGAGACACAAACTCATACGTTTTCAATAAGAGTTAATTTTTAAGGAGGGGGAGAAGGGGCAGGACAGGGGGAGGAAGCCACCACCATCATCATCTCAGGACCTGAGATAATGAACCTGTCACCGCCTCTGCTGTGACGCCCTGTCATCTACAGGATGAAAGGGCCCCCACTCCACCGCCACCCTCAGTGCGGCCTGCCGACCTTCCAGGACTGCCCCTGGCTGTCTCTCCACCCGAGTCCTGCTCCCTCTTCTCGTTGTGCGGTAACTCATGTTTCCCAGGCACGAGCCCGTGCTCCACCCTGTTCGTTCCCTGCTCTCCATGTCTCCATGGTTTTGTGCATGTCCTTCCCTTCTTGCCATCTTGTCCCTACACTCACTGTGCACCTTCCAGCCTCAGCCCCCCACCCTGTCCTCCCTGACACAGGCGCTGACTTTCCTACACGTGCTGCTGAATGACTTCCCCAACAGCTGGCGGCCCCGACCCGTAGGCCCATTTCTGCACTTATCCAAAGTGACCTCCTCGTGGGCAAGGTGTGTGTGTGTCTGTGCGTCACAAGTGCCTGCTGCCACCAGCCTGACCCAGAGCTGACCCTGAGTGCCTACTGAGCACCGTCTTCCCAGACTGAGACACTGTCTTCCCTGCACCTGGCTGTCAGCGCACTGTCCCCCTGGAAACAGGTCCCTGGGGGAACGCTGGTCCGGTTGCTGCAGCCCCTCTTCCGCCGTGCTCTCTGAGGACGGAGACTGTCTTCCTCGTTCCCTGCCGGGTCTGCCATGCGTAACACGGGAAGCTTAAGAAGGTAATCAAATAAATCTGCGTTAAATAGAACAATAAATGCCTGCACTTGTCTGTCTGCGTAGCTCTCTGAGTCCAAGTCCACTGTGCCGTCAATAAAGTGATCTCCCCAGACGAGTGGGCTGTCACGCTCTGTTTGCCCCGATACCAGGGGCCGTCTGAGCTTCCCCCAGAAGCAGAAGCACGTTACTTGGAATCTGTGGATGTCAGGGTTTGGTGTCAAGATGAAGTGATTGTGATACCCAGGAGCAATGAATCCGGTCCTGTGATACCACAGGGGAAAGAAAGCATGTCAATACCACTCCCTGGGGACAGTGTGACGATGTCAAAATAAACACAGCAAATGCTGCTAACTCGGACTGCAGGGAAATGGTTGGGTTTCTGCAGACAGACAGGAGACCCAAGGCAGGGAGATGACATTGTGTGTGGGTGGATGGCCGTCTTCCTCTCTCCCCTGACTCCACACCCCCCACGCTCTCTCAGGCTTGTCCCCTTTCAAACCTACCAGGGAAGCCTAAGGCTCTGAATTTCCCCCATTGCCCTTCTCCGATGAAAGTGAGAAAAGAAACCGTATCTTGATGATTTTATGCAACAGTTTCCTTAATAAAATATGGTGTGTTTTATGGTAACACACACAACAGCTTGCAAAAAAAATTTATTTAAACCCAGACCAAACATTTGTCTGTCAAAAATCGTTGGGGAAGCTGAAGTAGCCACATGGAAACCTGAGCTGGGCACCTACCCTGTGCCAGATTCAACCCAAGGAGTTCCAACCCGGCTGGCAATTTCCCTCCAGAGTGGGGCCCTCATTCCTCACCCAGACCCTCCCATCACACAGCCTGGGGGCAGGGCACATTTCGATCCATCCCCCCTCGCACTTACACCTGAGACCACTGGGCAGTTGTCAGCCTCTCCGTTGTGATCCGTCAAGCATGCAGGACATCCGTTCAACAATCTGCAAGCTGTCGAGGGGGTGGCCAGCCCACTACCCACACCCTGAGCACCAAGGTTTAGATCTCTCGGTCGCACTCTGTCCGCGGGTCCCGGAGAAGGCTGCGTGGCACGGTGGGGCTTGCAAGTCAGCCAGTTGCACGCTGGCATCCTCCCCTGCAGCTCGCTGTGCAACTCTGCACAAGTTCCTTGCCTTCTCTGTCTCGTTTTTAAATACACGGGATCCACTGCAACCTCAGAGAGCTCTTGGAAAGATTCATTATAGCATAATTCATATAAATCTTAACACCATTTTTATAGGAACTTAAGACCACCCATGACCCACAACAGCGCTGGGTTCACGTTGGTGCCTGGGTTCTCATTGGAATACCAGCATCAGAACTGATCAGACACTTGATCATTCATTCAAACCTTTCCCTTAGTTGCTAAAGAAACTGCGGCCCAGAGTAACTCTCTGATCCTTGGAGTCCAGCACACAAATTCAAGGGGGAGGTATGTGTTGATTTGTATGTTTCATAAACTCATAAATAATGCTAATAATGTGTCAGACACTGTTTGACACATATCAGCCCAATTAAGATTTGCAGAAAACCTGTGATGTAAGAACTACCATCATCTGAGCTTTACGGACGAGGAAACTGAGGTTCAGGGAGTCCGACCACAGGCTTGTACCGAACGAGAGAGGCTGCAGCCCCAGGCAGCCGGTGGAGAAGCCTGCGCACGGGGCCGGCCATTGCTCTGGTTTCCAGGCCTGTAATTCTCATCGTTCTGCTTTCACACCCACCTCTGTAGCCAGTGTGTGTGTCTCTCTCTCTTCCTCTCCCCCTTCTTTCCTCCCTCTTGCCTTTTAGCAACCCTAATTAATAATAATGAGAGTGAAATTGCTTTCCCTCAGAATCCCGCTGAGCAAAGGCTAAGGAAAAGCTGGTGCGTGACTAGTTTGGCAGAGAAAAGAATTTCAGAGGATGGGGAGAGAGGAAAGGAGAGACAGGAAGGGGGTGGGGGACATGTCAGAGGCTGTGTTCCTGAGCTGCTTGCCACTGCCATTATTTTATCACAGGGGACTGTCACAAGAGCTATTGCGCCAGGGGACAGACTGTTCGTGGGGGGAGGAGGGAAGGAGAAGAGCCTGTTCAGCAGCTCCCACTCCCCGAGGTCAAAGGCTGATTGGGTCAGCCTTTTCTGATCTGTGCCAGCGAGTGACCTGGCAGAGGTCAGACTCCCCGCGTCCCTTATTTGGCCCCTGGAGGTAAAATGTAAACTCTCTGCAGGAAATGCTACCAGGCTGAGCTCCCAACCCCATCCACCCCTATCCACGCCATGCTCCTTGCTGGTGCCAGGAATGTGGCACTTTAAACCATGACCTGCCACCTGCTAGTTCTATGACCTTAACTGGGTCAGCTTCACCTCTCCAAGCCTCGGCATCCTGACCTGCAAAACAAGGAGATCCCCTTCCTTTACAATGGTCTTGTGACAAGCAACTCTCATGTGGCAGAAGTAGGTCCACAGTTGTTCACATGGAAAATAATACAATAATAAATAATGACACAAGAATAAACTCTGTGTTTCTCCTACTCACAACTATAGGCCTACTCTTGCCCACCCTGTATACCAATGCTAGGAACATGGCAGAATAGTCCATAGGAATTTTCCTCCCCTGCCTCTGAACTTGTGAACTTCAGTTAAGATTATTCTGCAACTAATCTGGACATCCCCCAAAGGACCAGCCAAAATGCCCCTCCCACACTTGGTACGAGCCTTGGGGGTGAGTGCACTGCTGTGCTTATCAGGGCATCTGTCTGACCGATTCCTGAGTCACTGGAGCATGAAGATTCTGGTTTGCCACTTTGTAGCTGCCTGAGAGCCTAGCCCGGTTTCTGGCAAACGGAGGGTCATAGACAAAAGCCCAGCGAACAAGTGAACAAGTAATGGAACGCAGTGTTTTCCGGTCTACAATAGGAGCTCGGTAATGACTTGGCGATGCGGAGTTTGACTAGCTGAGCTCTGCGTGTGCCTGGGTTGATCTCCAAGGGAAGATAGGTCTCCGTTGAGACGGATTATTTGTGCTTTAGCTTTTCCGTGCGTGGGTTAATTCAACCAACATTTCACTAACTTCCACAATGAGCGTGGAGTGGGGAGAGGCCAGGCCTGGTGCTCACGGAGAACTCACAGCCCTGCCCTCGCTTCTGGAAGCATCATGCCGGTTCTTCCAAACCCCTGCACAAATAAGCCACTCAAGAAGCATTGTTTTTAAAGATTTTATTTATTTATTTTTAGAGAGAGAAGGGAGGGAGAGAGGGAGAGAAACATCAGTGTGTGGTTGCCTCTCACAAGCCCCTTACCGTGGACCTGGCCTGCAACCCAGGCATGTGCCCTGACTGGGAATCGAACCAGCGACACTTTGGTTCACAGGCTGGTGCTCAATCCACTGAGCCAGGGGTTGGGAAGCATTTTTAATGAATACTCATTACTTTGTGTCCTCTGCTCAGACGAACAACCCGGCAGAAAAAGGAAGCAAACGGGCTCCAAGAGGAAAGGTATTTTGGGTGCTTGCCTTTCTGCGCACATATAAATGCTTTATTTTCCAGGTTTAACAGGAAGCCACCTCACTTCAGGTAGCATGGAAATAAATCCTGGCTCTGCCCTTCCTTCCACTGGCATTTTTAAACAGTGTCATGGCTACTTCATCTAGGTTTGCAGTGGGCCACGCTCACAACCCGGAAGGTCGTGCCCTGCACACCCTCCTACGTGGCCAACAGCCAGCCTGGTGTTCAGTTCACCAGCAGTCAATGGCCTCCGCCTCAATCAGTGATGCCCAGGCAGAGCAGGGCTGGGAGGCAAGCAGGACACTGATGTGCCCACCTCCGTGGTGACCAGCAGGGTCCAGACCATCCCAGATACTCAAACCTGACATGAACCACTTTCGAGGAAAGAAGCGGCATGTCCTGGAGACTGTCGGAGCTTGTGATGACAAGTGGCAGAAATGAGCTGCCTCCTTGGCACACCCACGCTTCACACCATGCCGGAGTACGGTGAGGGTGGTCAGACAAGCCATGTGAACAACCTAGGGCCAGAAGACACGTGGAGGGGACGTTGGCTCTTGGCGTGTGGCACCACTCAGACGGAGTGACAAGTCTCCGGTGTGAGACCCGGTGAATTTCTACGTGCCGGCGCATCCGTGCCCAAAGTGTCCCCTCCATCGGAACACACGACCTTCCCGCCTCCCCCCTTCCCCCAGCACACTCCATTCCAGGGACTCTCCCCGTAAGTCTCTCTTCATTCCCCTCCACCCAGCAAACATTACCCCAGTTCCCTTCTACAGTAATAACAAAGACCTGGGAGAGTGAGTGCTATGTTGGAAATGAGAGGTTGACCGGAAAATCACCCCAATGTACCGCTACTCCGGCTATTGGTCCCCTCCTCTGCTCCTGGATGGGCAAGTGTGGAATGTAGTCAGTAGCCATCAGTGAGGTGGTGGCCATTTATGAAGACTCTGAGACACTCCCCACCCCAGGGAGCTGAGTTTCCAAGAAGTTGCAAAGACATAGCACCGTTCTGCAGCCCAGGACCCAGCTCCCTCATCCTGACCCCTGCACTTCGAAAAACACCCTTGGAGGTTGCAGGGGTCAGAGGGAAGATGGCAGAATATGAGGGTCAGTCCTGTTCCAAACTGTGCCGCTCACAAGTCACATGGCCCCAGACTACTGGGTCCTCCTGCTGGAGCCCCCCGACCTGTGAAACCTTAGGAGGGATGTTGGCTTTGTCTTTCTCTGGGCTTTAAAGGTGAAAATGTATCAGTCCCCAAGATTGCCGGGCCTCCAAACCCTTAGGCAGAGCCAGGGCAATGCTAGCTTATCCAGAGTCTCTGCAGTTTCAAAAAGTGGCACCTGCTGGGTGGGTGTACCCACAACTCGGGGAGTGGGTGGCCCTTTTGCAAGAAGAAATGCCCCCCTTGCTCTGGAGAGGTGTAGTCCTGCACCAGAGCACACAGGTGGGCCAGCCCTCACTCCCTTTGTGCCGTGCGCACCTGGAGAGCTGTCTGCAGCGGCTGGCACGGGATCTGCAGCTTCCTCACCCCCTTGTTGCTCTGTTATTATGAAATATAGACCAGGTGGAACCTTGTTGGTCACGATCTTTCCACTGTGCCTCACAAGCTCAGTTAGAGACCTCGCCATTGGCAGGCTCCTCCGACCCACCCAGTGCCAGCCTGCACCTCCACCACCCTGCTCTGGGGCCTGCTCCAGGCCTTCTCCCCAGGGAGGGAGGGAGAGGAAGGAAGGAAGGAAGGAAGGGCCAGTGAGCCAGTCTGCGGGTCTCTCTCCATCAGCTCAGCAGGGCTTCACCTTGCTCCTTCCAGTGCAGTGCGCCCAATCTCACTGCACACACCCCTCCTCTCTTCGGTCTCTTCACCCTCTGCTCACGAGGGTGACTTTCAGAGCAGGCGGGAGGGCTTCCAAGCTTTCCGTTCTCAAGGTATCAGGCATCCTGCCCCGCACATGGGTGGGGCCCCAACTCTGGTAACTCAGTGGAGATAGATCTAATTGAGGAAATAACCCACAAAGCCTACGGGGTCTTTCCACTCTTGGCTCCTGTGTTGACCCAGGTCTTTGACTCCAGACTCAGCGGCCTGAAGCTTCACTGGGGGACCTCAGGTCCTCGGGGCCTCAGGTCCTCGGAGCCTCAGGTGGGAACTCCCCATAGCTGTGTTCACTTCCCCGAGCTGCTGACCGGTGACAGGACCCCTTAGCTTTCATGGGGTTTTCTTACTTGGTTTTGACTCTGTCAAATGGATTCAGAAGGTCCACACAAAAGTACCGTATTTTGCCGTGTGCAATGCACACCCACATTTTGTGTGCCTTATACACAGGCTTAGTACACCCATGTATAATGAGCATCCTTATTTCTCCTTCAAAAATTTTAGCAAAAAGTGCACATTATACAGAAAATACGGTAGTTTGTTTGAGGCAGTGGTGCTCAGTTCCACCTCAGCTCCCTGCGAGCTTTGCGGCCTGGAGAAATCATAAATGCTTTCTAGGCCTCAGTCTCCTCGTCTGTAAGGTGGGGTGTGGTGGCATCTTCCTGGTTTATTGGGAGGACCAAGGCCATCCATGGGGGTGACTCGACACGGAGTGTGTCCTCGACAGGGGGCTGTTCTCGGGACAGTTCTCCAGATAGGTCAGCACCCTTTTCTTCCCTTTTCTTGGAAAATGTAAAATTTAGTCTCATAGTCTGTGGGTCATAAAAAGTGTGGTGAATTTGACTCGTGGGCCACTGATGTTGCATTAAGTGTCTGAGGGAGTCATTTATCTTTCGATTTTTTTTTTTGGTTATTCTTTATTGAATGTTATTGAGGAAAATGTGTGTGTGTGTGTGTGTGTGTGTGTGTGTGTGTGTGTGTTAAGAATGAGAAGTTTCATGACATCATGACATTTACAACCTCTTTCCCTGCATGCCTTAGTCTATAATCAAAATACAATTCTATCATCAAAAGACAAGCCCTCTCTTATTGCCTTATGGCACAGGCCTGGCATCCAGTATTTTACACGTATTATCTGATTTGACCCCTGGTTCCGCATTGTTCTCCCCATTTTATAGATGAGGCTAGGAAAGCTCAGAGTGTGTAAGTTCCTTCATGTCGCCCAGCAAATAAGAGACAGATCAGGGTCCGATCTCAGTCCCGTCTGACCCTAGAGCCCTGGGTTTCCAAGGCTGTTTTCTCCCAACCTCTACCTGCCCTAGCTGATCCCTTGGGCCCCTTCCTGGACCCTGACACCCACCCCCCATCATGGACAGGGGAGAAAGATTCTGTTTGGTATTATCTACACTATCCTGGGCCAAGTACCTCTTGGGTCCTGGCAGTCTCTAAGCCCAAGGAGTTGAGAAAGAAGGCCTAACGAACGCAGTAGGAGTCAGCCAGCGCTGGAGGCCAGTGTTGCTGGGAGACAGGCTCAGAGCAGGGACACCGCTCTCTTATCTGTGGATGAGGGCAGGAGCCAAGGCCACCGCAGGGCTACAGGGGACTTCGGAGGGAAAACCTTTGAGCTGTTGCGTGAGCTTCACTGTGTTCCAGGGTCAAGCTAAGTCAGCGATGTAAATAAACAAGTGATAACAGAAAGAACGGTTTTGCTTTGTTGATAACTGGGAAAATGCGCAGCCACATACAACATCGATCTCATTGGGAAAGCAAAACATTTCGTCTAGCCAAAAGAGTTTAGGTCAGCCATTGGCTGGCAGGTAAACAATTTATAGCTTTTTCATGGCCAGATATTTTGAAAAGTTTGCAGTGCTCTGTGGCTAACGCTATGCTTAATAACGATGGTTATTTCTATTATAGTCTTTGTTTCCAATGGTAAAAATTCTCCTGCTGAGTCTGAAATGACACCCCATTGGCAGATGTTCCCCACATGGTTATGGGGGCACAGCTCGCCCAGCGGTCTTGCTAAATCACAGACCGTGAATCGGCAGGTGCAGGCGGGGGCCTGAGATCCTGCCCGGGGAACCAGCATGCAGGGGACGCGTGCTGAGGGCCACACTGTGAGGACAGATGTTCTCGGTACCACGTGCTACGGCTCTGCCTGGAAAGGACCTCCAGGATTCACGTGCCTTCACTTTGTGGTCGTCTGCAGGTGCGTTACAGCAAGAAAGAGCCCAAGTTTAGGCATCAGAACCCAAGAGCCCGAATTGCGTGGCCTGTCCCTGGCTTGTCATGGGGCCTCTGGCAAATTAGTGTGGCTCTTGGCGGCTCGGTCTTCCCGGGGGCAGAGAAAACTACATGCTCATTCCACCGAGGGCTCGGGGCATTATGGGTGCACATGTGTCTGAGCCTGAGATTATTCTCAAAGCCCAGTCCTCGTTCCTCGTCCCCTTCTGGAGCCCAAGATGGCCCAGCGTTGCCTTGTGTTTTCCAGGTGGAGTGTCGACTCAGTGCTTGAGAGTTTGGAAAAGTAGTCTCTTTTCCATCGTCTGTCTCATCCCTTCCTCAGCCAGGATTTTCCTGGCTCCTTCTTCCTCTCGTCCCTTCCATCCTCTCCAATGGGGCCACCGACTCCCTGCATCCTTGCCCCCAGTTCCCTGTCCCCGAGGTTCTGTTTGGAGGTTTGCGGCCCTGACAGCACAGGGCCCTACCACGGCCCCCCCAGCACCCATTCTACTCACTGTCTCATACGTAGTCACTTAATGCACCGGCCCTGACATTTGTCCTTGACGGGGTCATCCCAGCTCCGTGTTAGCTCTTTATCGGAACCTGCACGAAGGGAGAGATTGCATCCACATTCACCTGCTCTTGCTTCTCGGAGGCTGGCCCCAAGAGGTCAACTGAGGCCCCTCCGTCCCTCGGTTGGGAGGGCAGCCCAGCTGTGGGCGCTGGCTCCCGGGCCCCCACCCCAGCTCGGACGTGATCGGCAGAAGACGTCCCGGGACGGTGAGCTGGGTGCGAGCCTTTCTCCTGCTGCTGTTGGGCTGTAGCCATATTGTCTTAGGCAGCGCATTTGCCTCTTGGAGGCTCAGTTTCCTCATCTGTAAAAGGGGAGCGTGTGAGAAGGCTCCACGAAACCACGTGCCAAGCTTAGGGCAGGCGCGGAGTGGGTCTTTGATGAAATGCGTCATTGACGGATGCTCGTTTCCTCCTTCCTCATTGCGTCAATCCTTTCACGAGAGGTACTTTCCACTTGACCTTGCAATTTCAGACTTGTCAAATAACAACTAGTCACAGGCATCTCTGTGGCCCCGGAGAGGCATTCTCCTTTTCCAAATCATCACCTTTTTAAAGAGAGTCTCCCTTTAAATAGACCCGAACGGCCCTGTGGCTACTGCCCTCCCACCTGGCCTCTTGATTTTATAAGGGGAGTGTTAGCAGGCACTCGGGACAACCTGGCATGGTCAGAGTCTTCAGAAGCAGCAAGAACAAACAACAGAAAGTCGTACAACAAACCCCACTGCCCCGTAGCAGGGCCTGGGGCCTGGGGCCTGGGAACAAACAGGGCCTGCCGGACGATGCACAGGTTTTTGTTGCTGCGTTTGGACGGTGAAGAACTTGATACAGTAAGATCGGCAAGTTTTAGGGACTTGAGAGGGACTGTTTGGTTTTGTTATATCCATGAGCCACCCCGAGAATCTCCTCTGAGCTGAAACCCTGGTCTAAACTTGGGAGTCAGCGCTAGATTCAAAGAATGTTTTCCAAAGAAATCAGGGACCACCTGCTAAAAATGCAGATTCTGGGGCCTCATCTACAGGCCTTCATGGTGAGGCCTGAGGACTTGTAGAAAAGCAGTGTGGAATTTGAAGTCACTGCTGGTGGGCGAGACAGGCAAGGGTAGATCTGTCACTGTGGGGTAGGTGACCTGTCTGCAGCCATGATGGGTCCCCTCCAGTCCACAGGACAGATGCCTCTGAACCGGGCTCCGGGGAGTCCCCTGCGGGGTGATGCCAAGCTGAGTCTTGAAGGTCAACACTTCAAGGAGCTGGCAGGTGACGATGTGTGAGCTTGTGATGTGACGAGTGTGGACACAGTGTTCTGGGAAGAGGAGGAAGAGAGATGGAGACAGGAAGCCCCGAGGCTGGCAGAGACGGGAGGCTCAGCATCGCCCTGCCTGGGGCTGGGTGAAGACATGGGGCTGGGTGTGGAGAGGATGGCCAGATCGTGGTGGGTCCTGGCAGCTCTGCAGGGGGCTGACCCTTTACTCTGCAGCGTTTGGGAGGTGCTTGTGGGTGTTAGCGGGGGTGTGAGGATATCTGACACAGGTTTGGAACAAGCCCCGTGGGGATAGTGGAGACCAGTAGCAGTGCAGTGGGGGGGGGGTGTGGGGGGAGCCCATGAGGGTGCCAAGAGGGAGCCAGTCCTCCCAGGGTTTGGGAATGTGCCATGGGGCTGGGCAACAACAGGGGACTCCTTGGATTTGGGTGGCAGGGGGGAGACGTGGGATGGGTAACTGGGGGGAGCATGGGGCCGTTCTCAGGGAGACAGGAGGAAGGAAGAGGCTGTGTTCTTCCTGGCCTCCCGAGCCCCTCTCACCTCGGATACAAACCCAGAAATTAAATTTCCAGAAGTTTGGCTTGATACTTGCTGTCTTTGGAAGGCAAGATAAATTGCATTTGATGTGGCAGGAACTGGGATTCAAATGTTGCTTAGACATCAGCTCCGAATATGTCAAAGTTGACCTTCAAAACTGTCCTAATGAAAAAACCAAGAAGAGGGCGTTCGGGTGGTGAGACTGTTGCAGAGCAACAGAAGGTCCGTTATTGTCCGCCGCCTTATGGAAAGATGTCTCTCGAAGCCAGAGATTTGTGAAAAGGAAAGGAAATGTTTGTTTAATGCTATACAGAGTTAAAGTAGCGACCTAATGTCTCCATTAAAAAATATCAAAGTCCTTTAGGATACTCACAGACACCCACAGTGCTTCCTCTCTCCCTCTGCCCTAATTCAGGGTACCATAATCCGTAATTCAGGAAGAGAAGCACACGTCTGGTACCCAGGCTCTTGACACCGTCAGCTGTGTCATCGTCCAGGCAGGATCTCTAATTAATCCAAAGCCATGTGGCACCTTCTCATGGCCTACTGGCAAGAGTCCTTTCCCCCTTCTTCCAGACAAAATCTCTCTTGCTCCCTGTGCCACGCAGCCAAAGGGAGCACTCCAAAGCCGCGTGGTCCTTCTTCTACCGAAGCTGTGGGGAAGGGGTCCCCACTCTGGCAAAGCCTCGTGGCTCTCCCTCTTCACCAAAGCTGCAGGGGTCTGCTCTCTGGTGAAACTGCGTGGAATCTCTCCCACTGGCAAAGCTGGGAGAGGGTCTCCACTCGGGCAAAGCTGAGTGACAATTCTCTGCTAAAGCCATATGGTGGGTGATTTTCCCTCATAGAGCTGTGGGTCCTGCACTCTGGTGAAACCGCATGGATCCCTTCCTCTTCACCAAAGCTGCAGGGGTCTGCACTCCGGTGAAACCCCATGGATCTCTCCCCAGTGGCTGCCACGCCTGGATTTAAATCCCTACGCCAGTCCTCCTCTGTACCCCCATTTCCAACTCCTCCTACCATCGGTTACACCTGCCAGCATTCCTGCATATTTCCAAGGTTACTGGGATGCCATCATGAGTCTGGGCAGGTGTGTCCCCATTTTCTGGAGCCAATCTTCTCCAAGCTCCCACGCAGGCGCTGTAACCTGGGGCTCCTCCCCCAGTCACATCCTGGGGGAAGTCCTTTCCACCCCCCTGGCTCAGAGCAGGGCCACAGCTGTTTAACGTATCTATGAGACCAGTTAAGGTTATAGATATGTTAAATGACCGTTCTGAGGTTATCTGCAAAACCGTTGCTATGCAAAACAACTCAATGGCCCTGCTCCATTTGTCCCTTCCCCCAACTCACACCTGATGGGGAAGGGGTGAGGACATCTTATATGTCTTTCTAATATTTCCTGGACACCCTGAGTTCTGGGCCCCATTCCAACTCCCTTTTTCAGGGCCCCCCTCTTGGCTGCACCCCATTACAGGACCTTGGACCCTGTTGGACCAGCTCTAGAGCTCTCTCTGCCACTTCATTCCCGGTGACGGTGGGCTCGCCATTACTCTCCCCTCCTGTCTGGTCCTCTGTAACAGGGGGAGGTCTCCCAGTCCTCATCCGGGCCACACATTGGATGAGATGGTAATTAATTATTGTAGTGGGCATCAAATTTCTAACCCATCCCTCTCCTCTCTGAAGAAACCCAGGGGCAAAACAATGGCTTCTCAAAGACCAACAGCCACTTCATGGAAGAGCCAGGTCTGAGTCTCAGGTGGTCCCGCTCCAGTCCTGGCCCCCTGCCACTCACCTTGGGGCTGCTGGTGGCTTCCATCTCAGCCCTGGCTCTCTTCCTCCAGGTCTCAATGATCCGAAGGGCTCCAAAGTCTTTCGCTGAGAAGTGGACATTCCCAGGTGGTCTCCACAGATTCCAGGGTTTCTGCAATTGGGTGTCTTTGTGGGATTTCAGGGCAGTGGCTACAAGCCAACAACATACACACCTGGCTCGACTGAGAGGCTGATAGAACCAGCGTGAGGTTTGGTTTGATGAGGCCCCTTGACAAACAGGGCCCGTTGAAAAAAGCATGGCTGGGGACTGGGTTGGTTAGCGCATCGTCCTGATATGCAAGGTTGCGGGTTTGATCCCCAGTCAGGGTACATACGAGGTCAACCAATAAACACGTAAGTAAGTGGAACAACAGAGTGATGTTTCTTTCTCTCGCTCTAAAATCAACACACGCATTTAAAAAAAATGTTTAACTGCTTGCCAGTACAGCGATAATAGCAACTTCAGTACACGATCCCTCATTAGCTGACAAACTTCAATGGTTCATCGGATTCAGCCAGTGCAGTTCATTAGTGTTCCTTGAGCACCTGCCATGGGCAGATGGCGCCCCAGGTACTTCCCCATAGTTGTCCTCACCAAGGCCTCCCCACCTGCGGACAGCTGGGGTGATGGCCATTGTAGAGTGGAGGAAGCAGTTTCAGAGCCGAGCAAACAGGTGGCGTGACCAGGATGGGGAGCCAGGTGCGCTCACTCTGCATCTGGTGTTCTTTCCGCCATGGTAAACTTCCCTGACACCATGGAACAGGTTGGTGTCCAAGCCATGTTGATTTTCCTCCGACTCAGTAGCCCCTGAAGTCATTTTCTTGATTGACACTGTACCTATTTAATTGAACTGTGGTCAGACTGGTTATTCCTGTGTGGATGTGGACAGGCTGCTGGCCTCATTTCTCCCAAGAGCTTTCAGCTTCCAGAGTGGTGACCTGAATTGGGGGCTGAGACCCCTGACCCCCATCTGAACCTTCAGGGCTCTCCTGGAGGGGAGAGGAGTTGAGGTGAATCTGGATACTTTATGATGAGATTTTAGCAGATGCCATGTCCTGGGGAGGGGGCACAAAGGGTCAGCACGTACCGTGGGGCCGAGCTGGGTCAGGCCCTGCTTCTGGCACCTGCTGGGGGAGCGATCTTTGACGTCTGCATGGGCCCCGTGTCGCCAGGTCCACGTTTCCACCGCTGAGAGCGGGGCTACTGACCAGAGCTCTCAGGAGTTCCGGTGAGGATTAAGGACAATGTCTCTCCTGGAAACTACATTCACACTCAGCTCCACCTCAGACACAGGCACAGAGCCCTGCAGTTAAAAACATGGCCTCCTGATCCAGGCCTCCTGGGGTCAAGTCCAGGCAGTGACCTTGAAGCACTTCAGGTCACCTGTCTCAATGTCCTAATCTAACGGGAGGAACTGTAACAGCACTTCATAGGTTATCCTGAGAATCAAATCCATTCAAAACAGCGCTCTCAGCTGGAGAGTGGAAGCCGAGAAAGCTGGTGGAAAGAGGTGCGAGTGTTGGATGGTCCAGAATTTTAGGACAAGAACCAAGTCCTATTCATCAAAACACCAGGGTGATGCAGATCTGGCTGGATTCCCTGGCACAGGGTGGCTGCGAGGGGAAGAAGGATCGGCCAGGAGGAAGCCCTTTGGCAAGCCAGGACAAAAGGCTCTGCAAAGATAAAGGAAAGGTCAGGGCTCACGGGCGTTGCCACTGTCAGGGTCGTCCTGTCCTGGAGGGCCGGGCCCATATCTTCTGGCTTCTAGGTGGGTCCTCCAGGTGGGACCGAGACCCTAGGACTCTGTCCCCGCTTGCTGGCCGTGGAGGGAAACTGGATGACCCAGGAGCTGCTGCTGTCCATGCTGGTGGCATGCCCTGCGGACAGTGCTCTGCCAGCTTCCGTGCCTCACCCGCCAAGGGACTCCTGAGTGCCATGTACCCTAATCTGCAAAGGGAAAGAAATGGTCACCCATTTGCAATATTCTTCAGCCAGCATTTTTAATACGCAGCTTGCCATGTTTGTAAAGGAAAATGGAAATGAATCGTCTCCAGGAAATTTCCTCCCAGTCTCTCTCACTTTTTGCATTTGCTCAATGTCCTTCAATTACACCTGAAATCAAATCACGTTCCCCTTGAGTGGCCATTTTAATATTAGCGAGTTCCCTGGGAAGAAAGATTAGGGGGGCAATTGCTTCTGGGAGATTCCTCCTGCCTCCACAGGGACGCTCTTAAACCGTGAGCGTCTGGTCACAGGCCTGGAGCACAGCGTGTGCCCGCCACCCTCGTCCCTCTAGCGTACCCTCCTTGTGGTGGCTCTGCCCCCGACACGGTCTCTTTCTCTAAATATTCTAGCCTGCGCAGCTGCTGCGTAAAGCTGCGCTTGTCCCAGGCCCCACCCCCTGCGCGGGGGACAGTCTCTCCCACTCCCCCATTCACACTCCATCCCGGACTCTCAGCGAGACCTCTGCATCTTCTGTCCCGGGACCCACCTGCGGTTCTCCGATCTGAGCATCTCGATTCTCCTTGGGGCGCCCCCTGGACCGGCAGCTCAGTCCCTGCAGCACCTGCTGCTCTCGGCAGGAACGCTGCCATCCTCACTGCGGTTTCTCAGGTGTGCCTGCTCTGCTCGCCTCACCTCTTCTGACGTGCTTGCCTCCTCGCCCCTCACTAGGGTCAAACTAGGGGATCTCTGCTGCCCCCAAAGCTGTCAAGCCCTTTTCAGCCTCAGGGCCCCGGGGAGGGGGTGGCCCATCCCCTGCTGCAGTCCCTTGTGGCCCGGAGACCCACTTGGCTCAGGCCGCTGCCCCTTCAGCTTCTGCCCAACACTGTCCCCTTTTCCCTGGGAACTTTCCCGACAACTCTTCAATGGGGCGACCAATGCCCCTTCGCTGCCCCCCCCATTCCTTGGCTCGTTTTGCCCCCTAGCATCTGCACTTCCTGCATGCGCCCTGCCATGTGACTCTCACGTGCAAGCCTGCCAGGGCCGGGGCTCTGTCCTTCCCATCTTGCGGCAGCACCTTCCCTCAGAGCGGTGCCTGGCTCCCACGGGTCCCGAGGGAGTGTTCTGGAGTGCCTGCACTCCGGGAAGGGCTGATGTGTCCCTTTTCTCTCTGTTCCGACTGCAGGGATGGCCTCGCATCCCAGGACAGCCAAGGCAGCCTCTTCCACCCCCCTGGGAGCAGGGCTTGGCCCAAGACCCAGGCCACGCTAGTGACAGCCCAGCAGCTGCTTCGAAGGAAGCTTGGATCTTCTCTGGATTCGTTGCATGTCTAAGATGTGGGCTCCCAGCTGCAAGAGGCCGTTTCACTCCGATTTAGGGAAACGTGCCCCAGGGGAAACTTGAGAGAGGAAAGGGAAGCCCAGAGACACTGAGAAACCTGCTACAGGGCCTTTAAACTGGCTTTTGTGTCCACTAGCTCTCCCCGATCCATCTGTCAGATCAGTCAGAACCGTCATTGCTACCTCCGCGCTTCCTTGGGCCGAAGACACTGCTCCTCCGTTTAAGTCGAGGGAGGTGGGATTGAGCCCCTTGTCACAGAAGGAGCCATCACTAGTTTTTGCTAAAACGCTGTCTCCCAAGGGAATCTCTCCTGTTCTTCCTGGCAGATCAGGTGTCAGTCCCTGCTCCGCCCTTGACCTGCACGTTGCGTATTTCTCTGCTTGACGGCTGCCGTGTGTCTGCGTCCCCACCAGTCTGGACATTCCTGGAGGGCGGGATCACAGATGAGTTGGTTTTAGGTGCCCCATCCCAAACTGAAGTCAGGTACCTAGATAAATATTGGTTAAAGAAACAGCGGCGTGAATGAAATCCGCTCGTTCCGTTCCCCTGCGCCCGTTTCAGGCGGGTGTTTGCGTGCTTTCAAGCACACTTGACCCGAGCCCCTGTCTTGGCGGACCTTCCGTGGGCCTCTGACAATGTCTCCAGCACTGAGATCCGTCCACGTGTGAGTGGCTTCTGAAGAGCAGACCTAGGACAGGCTGAGAGGGACGCTTTATTCTCCACCAGACTCCAGCCCCTGTCATTCAGGGAACTGGCATTTCAAACAGATTAAGTTCAGCACACTGAGCGAGCCCTGCAGTGAATTAGAAATTCCTTTTGATTAAAAAAAAAAAAAAAAATCCCTTTGGCAAAGGGCTGGAAGGAGCTGGCGATGGTAAGCCAGGCTCCTTGGACTTCCTGACAAATATTTAGCAGGCAGGGAGGGTGAAGTGGGGGGAGAGTCAAGGGAAGGATGAGGTGGGGGAGGGTCAAGGTCATTCTCACCTTTCTTAAGGACACGTGTTCCAGAAACCACTCATGCATGTAGAGGCAAATCGTTTGTATCCACACCCTCTGAAAATGTACATAGAAGTATCGCGTTATGCATATTTCTGTATCGTATTTCTAACCCCTAGACATTGAGAGTGTTTCCATCTACTGAAAATATATAAATTATTTGTTTCCTTAAAGTAGAGATGGCGTGCTTAGGACAGGCACATGTAAATTGCCAGTGCATGTCGTATCACAAACAGATGGTCCTGCCCGCTCACGTTTACCAGCTGTGTGCTGCGTGCCCAGCGCGGCCCTTAGCGCTCTACGTTCGTTGGTTCTCGGAATTTCCAGAGCTGCCCCGTGCAGCAGATCCGCTGCGACGATTTCCAGCCTGCTCTTTTTAAAACAGAGCCTTTTTATTTACAAAGTTAAACGTTCTGCGGGAACTCCAATATCTAGAACAAATCAAAGCCTGGCCCTGTGGTCACAGCAGACCTGGCAACCCGCTCAGCCTCCCCGCTCCCCGCCACAGCACCCCCTCCTCGTGGGAGAGGCAGACCTGAGAGTCCTGGATGCCCAGCTGAGACCTACCTTTGCCAGATGTGCCACTTGGGGCTTAAATCTCTTGGCCCCAGTCTTCTTACCTCTGATACTCCCCCCACCCCAAAGTTAATTCTGAGAATTAAATGAGATAATGTGCTTAAAAAAAAAATGCTTAATTCAGTGCCTGGAACAGAGTAAGTGCTAAATATTGTACTTAGGATCTGAATTTGGTTCTGTGTTCGGTTGAGTACGCCAGAAGCAGACCCTGGAATAATTCGTGCGACAGTGTTTGCCTCAACAGCCTTGGTTGGTGTGGGTGTGGAGAAGAGGGCTTGGGGACAGGAGGAAGCCAGGCAAGGCTGTGATGTCAGGTGCGACCCCTCAACGGGGGACTGCGGCTCAGCCCTGCAGGGCAGCTTGTGGGGTGGAGCTGGCCAGGCTTCAGAGCTGCCCTGCCCGCCGGCAACGGAGCCGGAGTATTGATCCTCCTGCTCCATCCGCTCAAAGCTGTTTCTAGGCGCTCTGCTGTCTGACAGAACAGCTGAGTGGGCTCCTGCTGCCTCCGGGCAGCCCTCCAAGGAGTGATGGGGCCAGAGCTGTGGGGAGTGAAAGCCGGCCAGGAGCCAGGGGCTTTGAATGGTAATATTTCCCTGGGGCGGGGGGCTGTGGGTGGAGCCCGACAGTGGCCGCTACAGAATCCTAAGAGGTGACATCTGTGAAAGATCCTGGTGGAGGCAGGAGCAGGCTCTACACGCCAGCTGTGCCCCTGCTGGATTAAATCAAAGGGCAGGGGACCATCAGTGCTGTGTCCCTGGGCGTCTGGCCTTTCACTCCTGGGGGGGCTCGCCCAGCAACCAGAGAGAGGACCTCATTTCCCAAAGCTTAGAGCCCCAGCCCCAGGGCACTAGGGATACACCTGAGCCTTCTGCTGTGGTTGGGGATGGTGGTGGCGGGGGGGGGGGGGGACCCGTTTCCAAAGCAGGTCTGCCCAGGGGACAGTGAGGGCACCACACTGGAGAGCTCTGCACACGGAGACAAGCCTTCGGGGGCCCTGCATGCTAGGTCCTTAGCTGACACTCAGTCCGCTGACCCTCACGCCAAGTCTGCAAGGCACCTCGGTCTTCTTGTTCCCACTTCCACACGGGAGCCCTGATGCTTGGACAGGTTGAATGACTTCCCCGAGGTCTCAGAGCCAGTCAAGGCCAGGACAGAAACCCTTGGACTGAATTTTCAGAATTCATCTCATCACCTGGCCCTTCAAGAACTGGGAGCCCCAAGGGAGTCTCCAGCCTTCCAAATTGGAAAGAGACGGCAGGACCTGTCCCAGCCTGGAGATCTCCAGGTGCTGCCCCGGACCTGGAAGCGAATGAGACTTCAAGCAGGGACAGTCTCTTTCGTCCATGGAACCAACCTGTGCCAACTTATTTCCCATTCCACGCCAAGCTGCGATCTAGAAGCTCTAATTAACACTCATCAGCAAGGATGTGTCCAATGGGAATGTTCCAAGAACATGTGCATGTAAATTTGTCCTCCGAACTCATCGCTAATACTAATTAGCCCCAGAAGTTCTCCAAGGGGCTCGTCTGCTGGCTGAGAGCCGGTGAGGAGCTCCGGCTCTCCCTGGCTCGGAGATCAAGGGCAGGCGTCCACCCCGTCATCTCCCTCATTGATATCACACCAATGGCTGGAGGGGGTTGCAGAACCTTCCGTGGCTCCCCATTGCCTGGCTGATCCCCAATTCTGACTTCACGGGGCTGGTTCTGGGGCCACAGAGACCCCACATGCAGATGACACTGCCACCACCTGGGAAGACCCCATGACCTCCTATGTCCCGACAGGGGGGTCCAACCTGCATCCGGGGGGCTGCATGCAGCCCAGGATGGCTATGAGTGCAGCCCAACACAAAATTGTACGTTTACTTAAAACAGGAGATATTTTTGTGATTGTGTGTCACGATGTATTTAACATGTGGCCCAGGACAGCTCTTCTTCCAGTGTGGCCCAGAGACGCTGAAAAGGTTGGACACTCCTGCTTAAGACATGAAAAAGAGAGTCTGGCATCTGGTAAGCATGAAATGAAAAATCCTGTTCACCCTCGACGGTATGATTCCCCGCCTTGCCCCCCCACCAACCCCTGCTGTGACTCCATCTCCCCCGGAGCTTCCAGCATCCACACACCAGGGAATGTTAGAAGGCCGAGCTCCCAGACCACGGCGGCCACCTTCTCAGCCCCCTCCCGTGTCATCCTTGCCCCTTCCAGGAGCCATTCTCTGCAGCCACTGCCATGTGTCTAAGAGACAAATCAAATGATGTCGCTTCCATCACTCGGAATCTCCACCCAGGTCCCTTATCTGCTGATGAGAGCTGCCTAGACCGACTGCCACCCTCTCCCACCTCCTGACCAAACTGCCCGTGGTGCCTGTTCTGTAGGGACCTGTGGCGCCAGCTGGTCCTCGAGCACAGGAGGGCGCTGCTGCCGCGGAGCCCCTGCGCCTGTCTCCCCTCTGCCTCCGGAAGCTTCTCTACTTGCTTCTTTCCACCGTCAGTTGAAAGCTTTCTTCACGAGAGAGGTGCGCTGAACGGTTCTCAATAGGGGACAGCACCCAGAGATTCCTAACCATGCTTGCAAACAACAGTTGAGGAGCGGAGGTAGTTTAACCCAGGGGATAGGCAGCTGGGGAGGGCCAGGGAGGGGTGCCCTTGGGGTCCTGAAGCTTAGGGGCCATCATGCGGACAAGGAGATTTGCTTTGTGAAGCCGCCTGGGAAACCAGCATGAAGGCCCGGCCACCGCAGGGAGACACAGCTTCCAGCGAGGCTTCGGGAAGCGCGTTCCCTGAGTTGGCGTGTCCGTTGGTCCCGTACATGGAACGCACGGAGAGACGGAGAAAAGTGGGGGCCACTCTGGCTTGGTAGGTGTCAGTGAGGCTAAGCGAGGGAGCTTTCTTACGAGCTTGTCTCAGGAGCCTGCAGGATGGACCCCTGACTGCTGGCCGGAGTCTGCAGAGTTTCGAGAGGGGCCTCCCTGGAGGTCGGTCACACACACTGTCCACATGGACTCAACAGCCCCCTTACCTTCTCCAGGCGTGTCCTCAGAATGGCTACCTCTGCGAGACCTGGGGGGTGGGAGGCAGAGCGCACATTCCAAGGACAGGGCAAGGGTGAGGAGCTTTCGGTGGCCTGGGTCCACCTCACCGGTAAATGGGTAGTCACGTCCTCTTGAGGACCTCCTCCAACCCCCTGACAGAACTGTCCAGAGCTGGTCCAGCAGCCTCGGGAATTTTGTCAGCAGGGGTTGAAGCAGCACGAAGCAAGAGAATTCAGCCATTTCACCTGCGAAGCGGTGGCGGTGGTGAATTTGGAAAACTTCCCACCCAGGGCCTCTGGGTTTCCTGCCTTTGCTCCTGGACCTTGTGTCTCTGGAAGTCCCAGGTGACACTATAAACAGCCCCGGGAGGGAGCGAGTTCACTGGCCCACAATCAGACCTTTTGCCTTCGAGTGCTGCTGAGGTTTGAGGAATGAGCGAACGCAGACTCCTTTGTTCTTGAAGATGCAGTGTTCCTACACCCCGAAGCCAAACGAGAAATACTGGGCTTCAGGGTTTTTTGGAACACTTGGTGAGACAGAGAATCTCTGCTGTAGGGAGCCAGGGGGCCCAGCCCCCTCTGCCACGGGCCCCCACAACACCTTACGCACAGGTCTATCTTGCTGAGTTGACATCTTATTTACTTCTCCAGCCCTAGATGAGCTCAGTGTGCACACGCACGTGCGTGTCTGCATGTTGAATAAGCGACACTTGTGAATGAAGAGCGAGCTGCAAAGTTCAGACGTCGGGCAGCCGAGCGCACTCTCTCCTGAGCCTGGAGGCAGACTCTCCGGGCTCACCATTTTCACACTCACAGAAAACAACGGACCCGTATTACTTCCAGTCTTGGTTTAAAAATCCCGTGTCACCCCAGGCCCGAGTAATTATTAGAGCTCTCAGCTGCCTCGGGGCCAAATCTTCTCCCTTCTCGGACCTCGGGGGGCCTCGGGAGGAAGCCTGCAGTGGCCAATGGGAACGTGGATGGCTTCTGTTCTGTCTCTCTGGCCTTTCTTCTGCTCTCTGTCCATGGCCAGGGGACGCAGACGGAGACACCTGCTTCAGGGAGGAGAAGCTGGGATGCCGCCATAGCCTAATCCGAAGTACGTATAACACACAAGAGGGCTCCAGGCGGGGTCTGTTAGCTGGATACTCCGTGTCCGGCTGTGTCTGGAAGGCCTAGCAAGGGGGTGCATCCCTGCCACGTGGGTTCTGTACTTCCTCAACCACCGGCAAATCGCGACCCCCTCCTTTCCCCCTCCTCCTCTGCCCAAAATGCCTTATCGACCCGATGCCGCCCCACGGTCTTCGGAGTTTTCACGGACCCATCGTGTCTGTGTGAATTCCTCACGCATCTGCACGTGTTCAACTGTGGTTTTCTCTTGTTCCTCTGTCTCTGCTAACTTGGTTATTGGCCCAGCGAGAAGAACTTCAGAAGGTGGGAGGAAAATAATACAATATTTTTTTCAGCCCCCACAGTGACACAATTGACGTTTAAATCCTACTCTCTCTCCGGACTTGGAGGAGTCCAGTCGCCACCTTGTTCGGGGAACAAGCCGTTGGTGCCCGAGCCCGGTGGCCTCTCAGAGACGATGGGAGACCGTCCGACTTCTGTCGTCTCTGGGGAACGGAGGATAGTCCAGGGCACAATGACCGGCCCCTCCGTCTGGGGGCCTCCATCAGATTCCCCAGAGGGGCCTGAGGCTTGATTCCCGTATTTAATAACATGTTTCCCTCTCATGAGTAAAGTTGGGAATAATGAACTGTGGTTGTAGTCTGTTGTTCTCAAGGTCTCTGGGCACCTTTTCTGAAAAGGGGGAAAATCATATTCTTTCAACAAGGGGAGTGTGCAAAGCCAGTGACGATTCTATGAGATTTTCCGGGAAAATTTTGTACCAACTTGCTGTTTCTGGGCCGCAGACAGGATGAGGGAGCCACCACATGCCCTGTCCCCTCAGTGAAGGCGGTGGGTACGGACCTGCTTCTCCAGGTCCACGTTCCAGAAGCCACCTTCCAAATGGCCAGCTGTAGGCAAAACCTTCCAGGTCTTTCCTCCTCAAAGCAGAGGCCCTCGTCATTAGACATTTACCGAGACCGATGAATGGAAAGGACTTCCTGATGCGGAGGACAGGAACCCACGGGGTGACCGCTGAATGCTGTTTGGAGGGAGAATCAACAGCCACAGGACAAATTCACGTGATGCCCAGATGTTTTTCTGCTTCATTTTTCCCCCCATTTGTAACACATTTTTTTAAACATTGTATTTATTTTATCTTTAGAGGGGAAGGGAAGGAGAGAGGGAGAGAAATATCAATGTGTGGTTGTCTCTCATGCGTCCCATGCTGGGAACTGGCCTGCAACCCAGGCATGTGCCCTGACTGGGAATCGAACCGCGATCCTTTGGTTCGCAGGCCCGCGCTCAATCCACTGAGCAACACCAACCAGGGCTGTAAAACATTTTAACTGTGGTAAAATACACATAACAAAGTTTCCCATCTTAACCATGCTTACATGTGCAGCTCAGGGGCGTTAGGTATGTTTATCACCATCCATCTCCAGAACTTTCTTCCTCTTGTCAAGCTGACACTCTGTCCTCATTAAATGACAGTGCCCCACCCTTCCCTTCCCCCGGCCCCTGGTAACCACCACCCCCTTCTCTCTCTGTGAATCTAACTGCTCATTGCACTGCGTGGAAGTGGAACCGAGCGGCACATCCGCCCCTTTGTGCTCGGCCTCTGTCACTGAACATAATGTCCTCCAGGTTCCCCCGTGCTGTGACGTGTGTCAGAGTTTCCTTCCCCCGGAGGACTAAACAATGCCCCATTGTGTGCGGATCCCACACGTGGTCTGTCCACTCATCAGTGGTGGGGACCTGGGCCGCTTTCCTCCTTGGGCTCTTGTGACTGAGGCTGCCGTTTACATAGGAGTCCTCCACTCTTTATCCTAAAAGAGCAAAAGGTGGGCCTTGCCCCTAGTGGGAGACACTTCTAACATGGGCATGTGTCTCAAAGGGACGCCCGAGAGGGACTCACTCTGCAGGGCCGGGCTGGTTCTGACCGGCACAGAGCTGGTCCCGGGGCCTTGCTGCCCCCGTGGGCCCTGTGTGTCTTGGGTGGGGCGGTTCTGGAGCTCCGGACCCCGAGGGCTGTAACTGCTCTGCGGCGTCAGATGCCCGTGGCAGAGCGCAGCGTCATGGAGCAGGGTCCTTCTCGCTCTGTGTCTGGAGGACCTGCTGCCCCCTCCGGGCCTCAGTGGGCCCCCGGGGCTCCGTGCGCTGTACCAGGTGGCCTAGAAGGGAGCCTGCGGCAGCCTGAGCAGGTTCCTGGTTGAAAACAGTGGGGGAGCCAGCCAGTCTGCAGGACAACTCACTCTTTGTCTAACCTTTGGTTTCATCATCTGACAAACCGGGGTCATTGTCCCAGTAGCCAGCTCATCGGTAGTCATTAAGATGATAGGCAGTGACATGCGTACGTAATTACAACTATGTCTGGCCCGGAGTACCTTCTCAATAAAGTGTCACCATTGTTATTGTCATCGTTTCCTGCTTCTTTGAGACTAGAGAAGCCAAACTTGACTGAGCCCTTTGGATGGGTTCATGACCGTGGGTTGTTAGACACAGGCGAGGAGGCGGAGAGTAGAAGGGTGTGTTTGTGGGTTTGTTTGTCATGAACAGCTTAGAATCGTTGAATGGCTGAGTGAACCCATTTTTTGCCAAGTCTATGTCTTCTCCTGGACAATGCCCCTGAGGGCAGGAACTGGACCTCACTCGCCTTGCATCTTCCCTGAGAGCTGGCCACGGCACGGGTGTCCACCCAACCTGCGCTGCGGGGCTCTGGGCTGGTGCCTTCCCCTTCCTGCGAGGCCTGTTCTCACCTTGATCTTGGCTTCACTGGATGGATAGAGAGGCCCCAGCAAAAATCAGCAGGGCTTGTTCCAGAAAGAAAACCCTCTGCTCAGGCCGCTTTCTGGGCTGTGGGACTGTGACTCAATGGTGCCAACCGTTTGGGGCCACAGTGATGATTTTGTGAAGAGGATGAAGTTTTCTGGGGGTTGAATCACCTGACAAGCACTCTTGGTGACAGGAACACCTAGAGCACAGCCCCGGTCCCCAACACACCGTCAGGGAGGAGCCGCTTGCCCACCTGCCCTGTCCCCAGCCCCGGGAGCAAGCGTCTCCAAGTCCCGAAGCAGGGCCGGCCTGGCTGCTCTCCCGTCAGGCCGCTCCTGACACGTGTGTGTTTCTGAGCAGTGGGGAGTGACAGTTTTTGTTCTTCAGCAGACAAAGTTGGGCACCAGGCCAAAGCTGTCCCACAGGCTGTCCTGAGTCCCAGCTCCTTTCCGCCCCTGCCCACCGAGGACCACACGCATGCCTCGGGGCCTGGTTCCCAGCTTTGTTGTTGTTACAAGTCAGTCAGTCTCTCTACATCTTACTGCTGGTAGATAGATAGATAGAGAGAGAGAGAGAGGGAGAGAGAGAGAGAGAGAGAGGGAGAGAGAGAGAAGTCTGTTAATACCCTCATACCCTCGCAGGGCCGCTTGGGAGAAGATGCTCGAAGCAGAGGTCTTGGGGGTTCATTGGAGCCAGGGCTCAGACAACGGCTGTTCCTGCCTCTTTCTCGTGTCCCAAGACTGAGAAACGGGCTCCAATTTCCCTCACGCTTCTCTTCCTACACGAGAGCTGCTGGCCCAGCTCCCCCGGAGAACCCTTCCTGAACCTCTCCCGTCCCTTTGTGAAGCCTTCCCCCCTGCCCAGCTCCAACAGAACCCCAGCTCCTTCTCTGTGGCCATCAGTCCATTTGTCCGTCCCGCAGGGAACATTTCCCTGGAATGCCGGGGACCTGGTATTTTCTGGACCGCCGAGATTTCCCGAGCGTAGGCGTTTTTACCTGCAACACAGCCCAGCGGCACCAAACGGTCCTTTAGCACATTGAATAGATATTTGCACAGCTGTGTGTGCACAAATGCCATCAACATCTTCAGCCACTATTACCAGATCTCGTACGTGGCGAGTCACCACTCTGCTGATACCAGACCACTAGCAGTTTTGGTGAGACGGAGCGTGCTGGCCTTCCGTCTGCAGGAGTGGCCGGGCCTCTGTGGCATCACCAGCCATCCTGCCGCTGAGCCCAGCACACCGTCCTATGCCACTCATCAAAGCACATTTCCCGTCTGCCCCTTCCCTGATATCATGGAAATGCGATCGATAGCCACTAACGAAGCTTTTTCCTGGTGTTTCAGAATTTGGATGAGACCAGGATACCAGGGGGAGGGCCAACGGCAGGAGGGGCTTGGAGATGAACGACGGATCTAGAGAGTGAGGTCCAGGAGAGCTGCCCGTGGATGGAGGAGGCAGACCATTGAGAGAGAGGCAGCTCACTGTCTCGTCGGCTCTCAGAGCTGGAGCGCTAGAGAACCTGACACGGGCCCCAGGTGTTGGGGTAAACTGAGGCAAGGCCGACACAGCCTCGGAAGTGTGGGTGTGTGGAACCCCGGAGAAGGAGGCTGCAGAGGACCATCCTGGACAAGAGCCTAAGGTGGGCCAGGTTGTGGTTTGGCGTGGGGTGCTCGGGGGGGGGGGTCTGAGGGAGCTGAGTCCACTTTCGGGGGCCTGGGGAGCAGAGACACAGGCAGCCCCAGCCAGACGCAAAGACAGGGCTTCTCGATCTGTCATCCCCCCTCCTGTCATCTGCTGGCCCTACAGGGTCCAGCACAGCAAAGAGAGTGGGGGACGTGGCTTGGAGTGGGCGATGGAACTCTCTAGTTCCGTGTTCTCACTTCTGGTTCCCAAGTCAGAGGGTGGCCAGACTGACTGGGGCCAGATGGAAGTTTCGATACTATTCTGGGACTCCAGTCATTTCTGAACTGACCTGTGCTGTCATTCAGGGGTGGGCGAGAGACAGGACAGACTGTGTCTGAGCCAGGCTGTGTTGTAATTGGACCGTACCAAATTTAGCTGCTCAGTAAATAAAGACCTCCCGAGAAACAGAAGATTGTAAAAGCATCCACCCAGAGGGATTCTGCTGTTTGCCTGCTTCCAGTTCCCGACTCCGGGATAGCCGAGCTCCTGGCGTGCATCTGTCACGGCATGCATCAGTTGGCTAAGTATGGATTTTTCACTCCTTGCTGGACCGTGACTTCGGCGCTCACTGTTGCCATCGGCCACATCCGGCACCGGAGAGGCAGAGATGAGAGGGACACGCCTGTCCCAGTGAGCTTGGCCAACGTGGGGCACCACCCTGCAGTGGCAGGAGCACGGGACACCTGTCAGGGCAGAGTGCGTCAGAGTCGCAGAAGACAGGTGCTGAAGCAACCCCCGAGAGGGAGGGGAGGCACCTTGGAAGAGATTTCTAAGCTTCTTCCTCCACGAGTAGGAATTAGGAAGAGAGCAGATGCGTAGACACAGAGGTTTGGGACAACTGTGCCATATGACTAGACACAAAGTCTCAGGGGGAAGAAATAAGAAGACGTAGTAGGAATGATGAGCAGTGTGTAGACACCACGTCTTCACTGAGGTCTTGTTCAAGTTTCTGTTCTGGTGGAGGGAGGCTGGTCCCTTGTATTATAGACACAAATAGGAGGTGCTTGGCATGGTCAGATGGCTTTGTTGAAATGCCACTGTAGCAACAGCCTGGAGAATGGATGGTGTGGGCTGGAGGCGGGGTGGGTGTGGGTAGGCGGGAGCCGTGATGCTAACTAAGCCTTGAGGCTGGGAAACAAGACCGGCGGCAGCTGCCTTCATCTGGGAGGGAGAACGGGCGGGACCGAGGCGGTGCTGACGGGCAGGAGACGGATGAGGCTCAGAAGCAGGCGTGTCTTACCCCATTCGTCGGGGAGAGAGTGGTTTTCAGAGAAAGTAGGAAATGTACTTGTGGTCCCTAAATTAAATTAGGTCATTTTAGTCTTGTTCCTGTGGTTTCGGGAAAGGTTCCTGAGGAGGTGGAGAAAAGGGACCCAAGAGGCACAAAAGAACAGAACTAAAGGGAAAACTAAATATAATCTTATCAGCACGAGCCTGGGTTCATGAGTAATAATAAAATGGGGGTGGGCCCTGGCCGCTCAGCCGGGCCTGTCTCTGGCTATTCCCCTTGGTGACTCAGCATTCTCAATTCTCCAAGTGACGGTTGGCTTCCTGTTATCAGCTTTCTATTTTAATAAGAGTGGCAACATGGCGGGTGCAGCTTCTGTCTTTTCCCGCCTGCACGGACCCTCCTTTCCCCGATGGCCTTCACATGGCCCTGCCCGGTAAGATCTTAATGACAGTCCCTTGGCCCCGGAAATGTGGGGTTTTTTTTCGTTGTTGTTGTTGTTTTGTCATGCTTTCTTCCCCACCTTGAGAGTTAGATATTCAGTTAGATATTCAGGAATAAGCTCCAGGAGCAGCAAGCTGGATGTCAAGAGGGGAACATCACCGTTGGCTCAGGTAGTCGCTCCTCTTTAATCTCAGGGTGCTCACACTTCTAATTGGCATTATGGGGTGTCTCTAGAGACAGCGGGGCCCAAACACTGAAATAGCTATAATGGTCCTGGATGTAAATAATCAGCTGGAAAAAAGTCTTGAGTTTTTTAAAAAAAAGATTTTCCTTAAATGGTGAAATCTATTAGAAATACATGGAAAAGAGCACACATTTAATCCATATCTTTTATGGGCCAGATGCATTGCACATATCACGCTCAAAATAATTTCAAAACAGGAGTCTAAGGCAGATAATATTGCTCCCATTTTGAACAGGGAGAGGTTGAAATTCAAGAGATTTTTAGTGACGTGCCCAGGGTCACGCAGTTGTAAAGCAGGCCTGACTTTACAAGATCATAGCAAATGATCTGTCCATGACATTGGACTCATTCCAGACCAAGGCCATGGTACATGGCTGGGTGTTAGTTTATGGGTGTAGCTGCGGTGGAGAAACTTAGGCTGGATGCAAGGAAGAACTTCCTGGTCCTTACATGGTGGAATGGATGGACAAGTTATAGATGGCTTTTACTTACTGTTTTGACTGTGCTGATAGGGGTTTGCCCGATCCTTGCCAAATGGTTTGCACCATCACGTTGTGGTGCCAGAATAGCTCTATCATTACAATGATTACTAATGAGGCACCAGGCATTGTCCTGTTATTTGCAAAAATGATTGCTTTCTATGCGCACGAACTCTATGAAGCAAATGTTATAGTTCCTATTTACATAGCACGGAGCCTAAATCTCTGAGATACTACCAGACCTGCTGAGGACCACACCCTGTGAAGAGAACCCCGTTTGCCCTGAGAACTTGGGTCCCTTGTGACGTCAGGAAGGTCTGCTTGTACACTTTTCTCCCCTGGGGACAGGAGGGTGGGTGGAATGGCTGCTCTGTGTCCGCCCCGCCTTAGTTTTCTAAAAGCAAGATGGTGGAAGTTCTCGGACAGTTTCCAAATAATAAAAGAATGTCTGAAGATTGGGTGTTGACCCACTTATCGGGCAGAACCTGGGTAAGGCACCCGGGCTGTGAGGGAGGGTTCAAGGAGGCAACTGCTCCTGACTTGCCGGCACCCCAGGGTGACACCTGCGGCCTTCTCATCCGGGGGCGTCCTGTCCTTCTGCGGGCAGACGGGCCTCCACGTCCATCGGTGCTGGCCCAAAGGAGGCGATCGACGGGAGCCTTTCTCCCAACCCCTTATCGCCGGTCCTGTCAAGGCCAAGTTTGTGTGACAGCGCATCTCGGTCCCTATGGCCACTGCCCTGATTTTGCCTCATCCTCGTCCTCCCTGCTTCTCTGTCTCCAGCATCTCTCCCCTGGAACCCATCTTCCACTTCGCTGCCAGATGCACCTTCTAATTTTTTTAAATATGTCTTTTTAGTTTCTTATTCAATAAATACATACTCATTCAAAAAAAAAAAAAAAAAAGCTGAAAGGTTACCAAAAAATGGTCACAGAGAAAACCAAGGTCAGATTCTGGATTATTTTCTTCCAGTTTTTCTGATGTGAACATCGTACTGTGGGTGGAAATAAATACAGTTGTTATGAGGGCAAGAGGCTCCCCGGAGCCCAGAGAGACACAGCAGCAGAGGGAAGACCGAGGTGCCCTCCCGCCTCCCCCAGGGAGGGAGTCAGAGCTGCAACACTGCAGTTCCGCATTTCCCTGCATGTCCAGCCACACAGTCCCTGAGACCAGTGGGGAACCTTCAGGGAAAGACTGTTATTTGGTCATAGTATTTTCTTGCGCTCATCTGTGCAAGAAAAGCATATTTCCCACTGACACAAGGCTTAGCCTCGAGGTTTGCTTTGGCCAATGAAATGGAAGAGGAAGTGGGACGCACCTACTCTGTGGGACTTTTTTTTTAAATTAATTAATTAATTTATTTTTAGAGAGTGGGGAAGGGAGGGAGAAAGAGAGGGAGAGAAACATCAATGCGTGGTTGACTCTCATGTGGCCCCCACTGGGGACCTGGCCTGCAACCCAGGCATGTACCCTGACTGGGAATCGAACCAGTGACCCTTTGGTTCATAAGCCCGTGCTCAATCCACTGAGCTACACCAGCCAGGGCTTGTGGGACATTTTAACGTCTCCCTCTCTTGCCTCTCCCATACTCTGTCGTGAGTATGTTTGTGCTGGATAGGGCTGCTCCTTACTCCCAGAATGAAGGATGTGGAGCAGGGATGTGTCCTCCTCAAAGCTTGAGAGGAACACAATAGTGGGCAAGAAATAAACCTTAGTTGTAATCTGCTGAGATATTTTTTTGAGGGGAGGGATGTGGACTCATGCAAGACAGGCACATGTACCCTGGTCAGACCTCAAAGCTGAAAGTCAGGAGAATCCTAATGAAATGTTTGAATCATGCAGCTCAAGGGCATGTGTTCAGGGATCTAAGAGCGGACGATGCTAAGAGGGAGCATGATTTTGTTCAAGTGGATGTTACTCGAAGGGAGAAGCCGAGAAGATGAGGTGAACATTTGTGCTGTTGGTTACCTAGAGCTTCTTGTGAGATCATAGCAACATGTCCCTGGATTCCTGCCCCCACTCCCCGCCGCCCGCCCCCCACCCCAGGTTCTAGAAGGCAGATGCCCTCTATCGGCAACGTCTTAATGGTCAGGACACTGCGGGTCGGGATGTTAGTAACTTACACGCGCACACAACCCTCGCACAGTAGGGCTGTATCTCAGACACAGCTCTGAGCTGGAGATGGCTCGCTCCAGCCTCCACCCCCTCTATCTCTCAAGGGTGGCTTCCTGGCCAGGGTCCCTGCAGGGCTGGCCCTCAGAGGGGATCTCCTGGCCTGGACGGCATGGAGGGGCAGCTGACAGAGGCGAGATTCACCAGAGCAAGTCCCTCTTCTGGCAGAGCCAGGAAGCACTGGCCTTCCCTTGCTCTCGAAGAGACATCTGGTGGGATTATCACAGCTGCGAGCGTCTAGGTCTAAAATTAGAGGCTGAGTACGAGCGTACGGAAATGTAAAGTATATACACTCCTGTTCTCAAGATTATTTTTCTGATTGAAAAGTAAAGCAAACCCTGTTAACTATACTGAGTCGGGGTACCAACGCAAGGGATCCACTGGAACTAGTTGATCCCGGAAGGGGACTACCGGGGAGAACCCAGGGTCCTTCCCGGAACCAGGAGGCAGGAACACGCTGGGGCCGCAATGTCGCTGGAACCTGGAGCCTGAAACACAGCAGGCCTCCTATCCCGCCGCTGCTGGCTCTGCACCTCTTTAGAAAACGCTCTTTTCTTCTCTCTTCCAGCCTCGACCAGCTGCCATCCGCTCTCAAGCTCCCACACCTCATGTTCCAGCCACCTGGAGGGAGACAGCTGAGTTCCATTTCCAGGATCCTGGGGAAAGGCTTTGATTTGGGCGCCTCTTACTCAAATGTCCACATCCGAGCCACCAGCTGGAGCCCCGGGGGGCGCCATCATGTGACACACACCCGGCAGCGTCTCTTGTGTCATTGGGTCGATGAGGCGGAAGGTTCTAAGAGAAGGGTGTGGGGCAGGGCAACGACGCCATCAAGGCCAACGGGCGTGAGCACTAGAGGAAACGTGGTCAAAACGCCAAGCGATAAAAGCCAAATTGAAGACTACAAAGGACCCCGCCTCCCAGAGGCCACCCACTGGAAAATCCTAGTCAACTTTTATTACTTTTTCCCAATGCATGGTGCGCTACGAGGCTGAAACCGCATGGCACAAGCTGAGTTCAAGCACAGTTAACCGAGACTAGTTCTAGGCCTTGGCTGGTTTTCAGGGAAAAACACACCCAAAGCGCGACAGGAGCTTCAGGACACAGAGGGCAACTGGAGAAGCTGCAGCGCGTGCACCGACGTGAGGGAATGTCTTTGCCACGCCCGACTGAGCGTGGGACACCCCCTGGTTAAGTCCGTGCTGCCTCTCAAATGAGACCCAAACCCTCTGACTCCGTGCGTGTGGCCTCTGTTGACTGGCCCTCGACCTTTTGTCCTGCTTTCCACTGCAACGCTCCACGGACTCACCCCGTGGAAGTTTGTTCGGTGACTCATTATTTACTGACTCCGCCGTGACACACTGACTCAGGTGGGCCCAGGAGACCCAGGCGGGAGTGGGAGCTTCTTTGCGCTCCGGGGACTTCACAGACTGTCAGGGCTGGGTACGAACGAGTAGCCAGGAGATGCCCACGGGGTGGTAAATGTCACATTAGAGGGAAGACTGCCATCGCACCAAATCTGGTTGACCCAGTGGAGTGTGTGCAGGGCAGAAGCGGGGAGGGCCTGTTGTCACTTGATTTGGTTCACGGAGTTCTAGTACATTTCAGGCTATTTCTGTCCCAACTTTCCCAGCAGTCGTCCCCACCTCCGACTTTGTGCCACCTCCCCGTGGCTCTCTCTTCCTCTTCGCCGGCCTCTTCTGTAGCTTCCTCCAGTCCCCAGGAGAGGAAATGTCACGGGAGGGGTTAGTGACTCTGCCTCACAGACGTCCCAGCCCCGCCGTCCTGCCCCAGCCTGTGCTGCCCCGGGATGGCTGGTGCCCACTCTGCGTCCCCTCTAGCTCAGCCACCCTGTTTTCCATGCCCACCATCGGCGCTTAATTTAACGAGTGGGGCCTGCCTGCTTTTCCCTTGTTGACTTGTCTCCTGAGTGGGTAATTGCCAAAAGGATCTCTTTTCTTTTGAGTCCACTGCTTATCTGATAATGGAGCCACAGTAAGGAAATGTAAGATCAATTACAGGAAACACTTAATGCCTCTGCTGACAAGTCTGCCCCCAGGTCCTTCTGGCTGCAGAGAGGAAAGAGACTCCTCCTGCTCCTCAGGTGGATGCGGCGCTGGAGGTGGTGGTCAGCTTGGAGCCAGGCAGGCCCCCTGGACACCCACATCCCCTGCACGTCCGTGTGTGTGTGTGTGTGTGTGTGTGTGTGTGTGTGTGTGTGTGTGTGTAGCTATGTTTACATCGATGCTTGTGGGCCCGAGGCGTGTCTGAAGCCTGAAGGTGGCCGGACATCAACCCTGTTTTAGGAAGGCAAGAACTCATCCACGCATACAGTAGTCACCAACAGCAAGGTATACTGGAATTCCGTGGCAGGCTCTGAGCTGGGACTGGGGATTTAAAAAACAAGTGAGTTGCAATTCCCACCCTCAAGCAATACATGTGTTCGGGAGCAGGGTTTCTTGGCCTTCACAGGACGGACGTTGGGCGCCATCGACGCCCTGGTGGTGGGGCAGGGCCGTTCGGGACACGGGGGGATGGGCAGCAGCCTTCCTGGCCTCTGCCCTCCAGACCAGCGATCTCCAGCCCCTTTCACCTCCTGCCGCATGTAGACTGATTCCTGAGATTCTGTACCCCACACCGAAAAATATATTTTTTGCCAACCTGGCGAAAGAAAATAGGTATAATTTTGATTCATTCACGCAGACTGGCTATTGTTTGGCTGTTGTTATTATTTTTTTTTTTTTTCACTTGACCCTCTAAGGGAAAAGAGGTCAGTGCCCCAGCCCAAACAGTCAGGCACTGCATGTTTTAAACAGTCTTGTGGCACACTGACCTTGCTGCTCTAGATGGAAGTGAAAATGCCCACTCCAGTGTTAATCAAAACTGTCCTCCAAAAAATGCCAAAGGCCAAGAATGGGAGCAAAGAAGAGAGGGTAGGTGCTCTACCTGGTGAGGGGGGTCAGCAAGGGTGCGGGTTCGGCAGGAAAGGAGGTGGTCGATCAGGGGACCTTGGGAATCCACTGGCAAGCCAAGCTCAGAGCCCCAGCCCCTCCCTGCACGAGAGTGCTGGGCGGCTCGGGGTGGGGGGGGGGCTGGGAACCGAAGCAAAGCAGGGTTTGCCACCCCAGAATACGCCTTATTGGAATATTGATATATTGATTATTTTAGGCTGGTTATTTTAAAGAGACAACGGACAGGAGAGAAGTTCCAAAAACTGAGTAAAAGGTACCCTTTGTAAAAGGACATTTACAAGTTGTAAGGGAACTCTCTCCAGGGAACCAAAGTCTTGCCGCCCCCGAAACTGTGCCTTTTGGGATATTGATTTTAAAAAGAACCTTGTCCTTTCCTGCCTAAGAGGTGCAGATGGAGAGGCCTGCCGCAGGAGGGGAATCTCAGCATCCCCCTTGGCGTTAGGCTGGCTGCAGGCAGGGGCCTGGGAGCTCGGTGCCCGCGCCCCGTGCCCCACTGTTTCTGGGTCGCCTGGCAGCAACGTGTCTGCCCCCTGAGCTCTGCTCTTCCTCAGCTACCTGCAAACTGCCTGTTGCCTTCAAAATCTCAGGCTCCTGCTGCCTTTTAACGTTGCCCATAATGGCATGTAAACCTCGACTGCCCGATGTGTTTGGGGCTGGTGAGAAGAAGAACAGATTTTTAGCCCCCACAGCTCCTTTGATGAGGGTATTTCCCTCACTGTACCGGGCCTCTCTGCCTTCACCATCCAAGTTATTGGGTACCGTGTGGTAGCAGCTCCAGGGAACCAAGGGCTGGGGCCCGAGGCATCCCCTGAGGCCAGCAGGTACTGAGTACAGTTGGGGATGGGGAGGGTATATTAGCTCCCAGTGGCTGCTGTAACAAAGTACCACAGACTTGGTGGCTTAAATGAACAAATTTATCCTCCTATACTTCTGGAGGTAGAACTCTAAAATCAAGGTGTTGACAGGGCTGCGTCCCTCCTGGAGGCTCCAGGGGAGAATTCGTCTCCTTCCCTTCTCCAGCTCCTAAGGCTGTCTGGCTCAGGGCCATGTCACTCGGGCCTTTACTTGCCTTGTCAAAGCACCTTCAGAGACTCTGGCCTTCCCGCCTCCCTCCTGTAAGGAGCCTGTAACTACACGGGACCCACCTGGCTAATCTAGGATAATCTCCCCATCGTCACGCAGTGAAGTCCCTTCTATCATGCACAGCCGCAGGGTCCGAGGATTAGAATGTAAGTACCTCGGGGGAGCCTGACTCAGCCTACCTGGAGGTCCTTATCTGAGGAGGCGGGGCCAAGAGGCCAGGCCTGGAGGGCCTTTTCTCACCTCTAGAGCTTGTCTCCACTGCTGGCCACAGCATGACCCCCCCCCCCCCCATCTGCTGTCCATCCTGGCCTCGAGGCTCTGGGGCTGGGTCTCAGGAACCAGGCTTCCCTGATCCCACCCGCTTGGGTGGGGGTGATACCCAAGCCATGGGATGAACCCTCTGAGAACTCTAACTGGAACCTTGAAATTTGCTGCTCTCATCCTCAATGCCCCCCTGGCCCCGGCAGTTCCCCACTTACTCGTTTATTCGCCTATTTGTTCAACGACTATTTACCAGGTGTACCAGTCTGTGGCACTGTTCTAGTGGCTGGGGACACGCCAGTGAACAAACGGGTGAGTAATAAACATTTGTGCTAGGAGCACACACTTGGATGGCAGGCCACACTTGAAGTGCGCACACTTTATTGCTCATCGACTCCTCTCAAATGGGCCACTGACCTTTCCCTGTGCAAATCCAGCCCGTGCGTCCGTGTGTCCGTCTGTCCTCCGCAGTTCCGGCACAAGGCTCTGTCTAGCCCACAAACCCAGCCATGCCAGGCTCGCTGCCCGGGTTGCAATGCCCCTGCATCGAGGATGACATAGAGTCTGCATTGCTGCACGTGCATTCAAGGTCAACCACGACTGGATCGCTGCCTCGCTCTGGGTAGTCTCCGCAGTCCTGTCTTCCTCTGCGTTCTGGGGCACCCCTTCTCGGTCTCTGTCACCAGGTCCCTCTTCCTGCAGACCAAGATCCCCAACGACTGATCTATAAAGAGGACTCCAGCCCTGATACCGGCATCTTTGCTGACTTCTGGTGGTAACTTTCTACCGCCAAGCTGCTGGGCTGTGGGAGGCGGGCCCGGCCCAGGTGTTGGGGTCCTGGTACGACATTGTGGGCTTGAATGTGCTGATGAGAAGTAACCAGTGGGGTCTGGAGGCTGCAAGATCCAATATGTAGAACAGATTCAGTTGTTAGCTAATTCTGGTGTGACCATGAACACGCCACTTCAATGCCGTCATGTGGGAAAGGGGCTAATGAGTCCTACCTGGAATGAACTTCTGGCATGTTGGGGCCTCTCCAGCTGTTGGGAAAAGGGTTCAGTTTCTTCCTCTCTGCAATGGAGGGCCTGACAGGGTCCCCCGGATGAATGGAGCTACCATGTTCATGCCACCAGCACACGGCGGGGGGCTGTCTAGATAGGAACTATTCCCACTGCAGAACTGTGCACATTCTGCCATCCCTCTAGGCCTCTACAATCCCTGGGACCCTTTAAGCCAGCCCTTCCCACCTCTGTAGGGGTCTCCCAAGGCGCCCTACAGCCCTTGCAATAGCTACTCAGGTGGTGTCTGAAGTAGCAAGACCAGTCCGCCTGGGTCTGAGCTGGGGCCAGTCACAGGCACGTTTGCCTGCCTTCTGCAAACTGTGAGCGAAGGGGTGGATTTCTCTCCTTGGCTGCAGCTAAGCCGCCACAGGGCGCCCAGAATTTGCCCCGTCATGCTCAGTAAGTGAACATGTGATTCTTGGGTTCTGTTTGGGTTTGAAGGCCGCTGTCATTGGCAGGCCCCTCCTGGGTTCCTGGCTCTCTGGTTGACTTCATGTGCCTCATGGGTCTAGTGGTGACAGGTCAGATGTGGTAGGAGGAGGGGGCGGAGCTCGGGAGAGACACTCCTTCGCCCAGGCTGCACTCTTCAGGGGGGAAGCACGCACAGGGCGTGGGGAGAGCGCAGCCAGGAGGCAGCCCCCCTCTGCACCCCCCCCCACACCCAGAAGGCTGGACCAGGAGCCAGCAGGAGCGTGTTCTCTGGGTGGGAAGGATTTGGGTCTCCTCTTTTCTGTAACTGAGAAAAAATGCCTTTGTTTTCTCACCCTGGTGAGCACGGTTTTCATTTCTTTGAAAATGCTTCTGGAGCAATAGCCATTCGAGAAGACTTATGGCTAAAATGAAAACTTCAAGAAGGTGAAATTGGAAAATGTCTGCAGGGGAGAATGCAGGTCTCTGCAGTGGAGCAGGCCTGCTGCTCGGGGACGCGGGGGTTGAATGGGTGAAGATGGTGGGGGCAGGGGGAGACCCCCACTCCAGCCCCCACACTCGCCGGCAGGATCCTTGTCCCCTCTGGGCCTCTGACCCCGCCCCGAGCCTCTGACCCCCCCCCCCACACACACGAAGAAGGTCCCATGCCTTCCTAACCCCGTCCTCAGGCTACCGTTCTGAGGGTTAACACGACCACAGCTGTACAGAGAGAGCAGCGGCCCTGACAAGGACACATTGGATAATCCCGAGCAGAGAAACGGCGGTGGGCCTTTAGGAGAAAGGAAGAGGCATGAAGTTTCTGGAAGGTGGGTGGGCACTCGCCTTGCTGTGCCTCAGTCGACTCACCAGTAAAATGGGAAACTGAAAACAGCACCAATTCACCAAGTTTTCATGAGGCTGTTTGGAAGGTGTGACCTGTTAGAACAATGCCTGGCATAGAGCGAATGTTAGAAAACTGTTAGCTATTGTTACAAATGAATTGAAATACGGAAGTAACGTTGGCAAGAGTTAAGAACCCTTAAGCCCAGAATGGTTGGTCACTGGCATCCGGTCACAATTCGACTATTTAAAGAACATCGACTACGTGTCTTAAGTGCTGGGTGGGTCACAGGAGGATGTTTGAAATAAGAGATCCATTATATACCCTAGAAAGATACAGTGTTATATTTCTTTAAAGTACCCTGAACTGACATAAAATGCCAAATCATGGCATTTAGTAAAAGGATGTCATTTAAAAAGAGCCAGGGAGAACTTTGCTAGCTTTTAGCCTGTCCTCTCCCTTGTTTTCCATTTCACAGCTAAAGAAATAGCCCCAGAGATGCCAAGAGATCATGCCACACAAGGCTGGCGGGCGGTCAAGGCCCTGGGCATCTTCCTTCTGGGAACACAAAGCATTTGGAAAGTGGGTAACCGTTCCCCCCAATTACGAATATCAGGAAAATGGACGTGTAGCACCGACTACGTCATCAATGAACCTGTTCTTCAGATGTCTCCTGCCCCTGGGTTTTTAGCAACAAGCACTCAGGTGTCGAGCAAGAGAAAGACAAACACAAGCATCTCCTCTTGGATGAAGGCCTTTCCTGCTCCAACCCTGAACTTGGTCCTGAATCACCAGCAGGCTGATTCTGAGAGTGGGCGTTTAGGTGGTTGAGTTGGAGAAAGAAGGAAGGACCAAGGGGGTGGGAGGATGATTCTGAGTGGCCCCAGCAGGGAGCACACATCTCCTCTCGGGTGGATTTCAGGGAGGCATCCTGGGCCTGAGCCCCTGCCCCCAGGCAGCACCCTCTGGCTTACCTGCCTAATGGAATTTATTCATTCAGTTGCATTCTGCCCCCCGGGCCCACAACAAGCCCCATGGCCTTCCAGGCCCTGGCACCAGTGCAAGCAGAAGGCCACCCACCTGAGCCTCAGTGCCATGGTCCTAGTTGACTGCTGACAGAATTGGGGGCTTCCCAGGACAGCCCCTTCTCTCCCCCAGGCTGCCTCGCTTTTCCATTTCCCCTCCGGTAGCGGGAAGCACGTCGGGAGCATCTCCCACCAGCCCCGTTCCACCACCTGGTCTGGATGCTGACCTGGCTGTTTACTTTTCGAGTTTCCCCATCCCTCCTGCAGTCTTCTTCCTGCCCTCGAGAAGTGATGCCCCAGGATGAGGCCTCTGTTCCAGGCCCCGGAAGAGGAAGATCCTGCACAGCTTCCAGGGAACATGGGGTAATAAATGGACAGTAATTGTAGGAATGATGTTTTTTTAAACTATTTTCCATGAAATTCAATTCCACAGTCCTGCCTGGGGAGGAGGCAGGTCTCAGCCCCCTGACGCCTCCCTGCACCCGCCCCAGACACCTGCCCACCCCAGAATTTCTGTGATGGAAAATAGTGTGGTCTTTTCCAAATGCCAGAAAATGGGTCATCAATCTACTCCTGAGAGGCAAATGTGTGATTATAGAACAAAGGACTTTATAGAAAAAAAAACAACCAAACTAAGGTGCCTGAAGTCTTGGAGTTAAAAGATGAATGCCTAATAGGGTGGAGGGAAAAAGTACTTTTCCTTCTAACCCTCTAGTTTTCTGGCCGAACTGTTCATCAAACGGACGAGAGACAGATTAACAGGAGAAAAGATCGCCTCGGTCACATGTGTACCTGCAGGGATTCCATAAGAATTTGGGGCTCAAGACATTCGGGCAGCTGAGGCTTTCATGCTGCTCTGGACTATGGAGGGGGAGGCAGGGGTCTAGCACTTGAACGTGAAGGTGGGCAATTCGCAGGTAGATAAGACAGAGCGAACCTGTGGTAGATCCATTCTCGCCAGCCACCCAGAAACAAGGGGGTGCTGGGGAGAGTCCGAGAGACTTTGTTTGGTTTCCTCCTGTCTGCCGCACTTAGTTCATGTTGGGCTGAGATGACAGCTTTCTTGAAGCGAGTTTTTCCGTCTAAATTCCATTAGGCAGCCCTGGCTGGTGTGACTCAGTGGGTTGGATGTCATCCTGCAAACCAAAAGGTCGCCAGTGCATATTCCTAGTCAGGGCACGTGCCTGGGTTTCAGGCCATGTCCCCGCCTGGGGGTGTGCAACAAGCAGCCAATCAATATTCTTCTCACGCATTGATGTTTCTGTCCCTTTCTCTCTCCCTCCCTTCCCATCTCTCTGAAAATAACTAAATAAAATCTTAAAATAAATGAATAAATTCCATTAGGCAGGTAAGCAGGAGGGTCAAAGGTTCTCTCTTGGTCTTTTGCTTTTTAATAATAACGAGCTTCAAATAATCAATATCTCCAAGAGTCATGTTTTGGTGTGGCAAAATTTGCTTCCCCTTACTCTCTCAGTTAAATTAACCAAATAAAAATAGATTTTAAATATTTATATACATACCTATCTATAACTAAAATATTCCTAAATATTTAACATGCATATATCTGTATTAAAATATTAACAAGATCATAAAGTCCAGGCCACAAGTCACCAAAATATCAATAATACTTATTAAACCTGAAAATGGCAAAAAAAACCCGAATCATTCAATTAGTGTTTATTTAGCACCCTGAGGAAAGAGTAGGGAACGTATAAAACGGAGTCATTTTAAGCAAGCGGCTGGGATTATTAACATTGTGAAGGCTGAGGCATGAGGCCAGACTCTATTCTCATGCTACTCAGCCTGGGATCTTGAACTTTGAACTTTCCGTCCACAACCACGCCTGGACACCCGTCAGACCTCAGATAACCGTCCGCTTCCCCAAAGGACTCCTGACCCAGATTGCCTGACCCTTTGACACCCCCTGACACCCATTATCTAGAACCCCAGGCCGGTCCCGGGGCCACGGATGCGGGGCTGCCCCTTCTCGGGAACGGACTTTCTCCTCTGCAAACTCTGTACCTTTCTTTCTTCTTCAGAACACTTCTGAGTTTACCCTCACTGTGCTCCCGTGCAAAGTCAAAGATCCCTGAACCAACCCTTATCACTCACTTCTAGCAAGGCCACCGGACTCTTTGTGAGTTCCTCCAACACCCCCCATGCCCTGGAAACAGTTCCAAAGCGGCTTCCTCCCAGGCCTGGGAGAGGGGTTTGAGAATGCGTGTTGTAGTGATTAGCATGCTTTGCAAATTATTTTCGGCTCTCTGCCCTCTGGTGAGAGTGCCCTGCTAACTTCTGCAGGTGTCCACGCAGCTTGCTTTGTCCAACAGCATGGACAAAAGTGGCTGTTACACCCGAGGGAGCTTTTCGCCCCCGTGAGCAAACCCTCAAGCTTCCTCCTACTGCCAGTCACGGTCCCAAATCAGACCAAGGCTGTTTTGCCCGCCTCCCCCAGAGCGGAGACAGGATGAAGCAGAGTTCACGGCCAGCCCCCCAGGGACACTTGGCAGAAGAGAGAAGTAAAGCTCAGTGTGCATTGCCGCCCAGCATAACCCGTCTGCTCTGACCGACACAGCCCTGCTTACACACAGACCAGGAGTGTCACTGCGGGAGCAGGGCACCTGCAAAGTGCAGACACTGTGCAAGCTGGAAGCCAGATGCCGCGGGCACAGAGTGAGCCAGAGCCCTGCCCCACCCCTGCCCCCCACCCGAAATGGCCACCCCAGCTGTGGCTGGGACCTACCTCGAGGCTGAGAATGGAGTCAAAGTGATAGTTGTTACAAAAAGAGAGTTAGCTATGCGCCCACTTGCAATAAAAATATATGCGCCCAGTGTGTTTGCACAGCTGTCTTTCTGGAAAGGCCAGTTGATTGGCAGCCCTCTCGCTGCTGTGGGCGCACGTGGGCGAGATGGGGGAGGCGCAGCACCACCTCACGCTGGCTTCCACAGGGAAATCATCAGATCCCGACTGTTTCCCGCATCCGGGGAAACTGAGGCAACGCAGTTTTCAGGCACCAGTTTTCTGGCATTTTGCTAACCTTCATTCCAGCCCCATCGGGCCATTGCCCACTCACCGGGGTTTGGACCCCCTTGCTCCTCGGTTCTTCCCACGACCCGAGTCCTCACTCAGCACAGCCTGTACGTGCGACCCTGGTAGAAGGCGTGCCAGGTGGTGCTGGCGCTGCTCTGCAGCGGGAGCCATCTGGCCCTGACACGTGCGCGCGCTCCCACCTAACATGTCGCAGTGCCCGGAAGGGAGCCAGTCGTCGGAATTGCCGCTGGCAGGAGTCCCGCTGGGTTCTTGTCTCTCTTGCAATATGCCACCTGCAGGAGAGAAACTGATTTCTAAACAGGCTTTGCATGTGCGGTGCTATTATTTGGCTCCGCAAATGCCTTTCTTCCTCCGAAGAGTCGTCAGAGCCCGGGCCTCTGCTGCTGAGACGCAGGGGCCCTCGACTGCGGGGCCTCGTGACGGATGCGATGCGGCAGAAGGCCTGCTAAGCTGCTCTGGAATCTTCTCACCTCCTCCGCCTCAGGGAGGGCACGGCCCCGGGGGGCTGTCCTCTCCGAAGCATTAATGGGGCTTTGCAGGCAGGGGGAGAGCTTGGGACGGTGTTCTGCTCTTGGACAAAGGCAGACATCACAGGAGACGTACACATTGAAATGGGCACTTGTGGCGGGAACAGCACGGGGACCCGGCTCCCCGGGGGGCTTGGTTGTGCACAGCCACACACAGGGGTCGTTGAGAAGATGCAGCTGCTCGCTGAGGTGAGGGACAGAATTCTAGGGTGGCCGCTGTGGGTGAAAAGGACTCTGGACTGACTCTGAAATGCCCAGTGACCAAGGGTAACCTCACAGGGTGATCTGGTCAGAAATTCCTCACCCGGCAGGCCGCTGAGTCATCACGCCCCAGGCCTATGGCTTCTTTAGGAAAACGTTCATCTTTTTCTAGCGTTAAGCAAGTCCTGTCCATTGTTTCTGTGCACCCAGGTTAATACACCTTCGAAATTCCAGCGTAATCCTCTTGTTCAGACCCCTGGAGGTGTAACCACCCTCCTGGAAACGCACACTCGAGTCAACTACCCTGCAATCCAGCAGAGATTTCCCCGCCTTGCTTCCTCCCACCTCGGTGTCATCTGCCTGATGTCCCCTCCTTAATTCCAAACGCCTCAGAGAAACTGCAGACCCTTCCTTCTCCAGCGCATTGGCATCTTCCTTTCCAGCTGTACCACCGGCTCAACTCAAATAATACACGCTTATAAACTGGATGTTGCTTGCGCCACCCCCTGGGATGTGGGTTTTATGTCCACTTGGCTTAGCCCCTGAACCCCGTTACTGAATTGAACCTAGTCAGGCGCTGCTGTCCACATATTCTATGGATGTGGTCAGTGCCTCCAGCCCGTTGACTTGAAGTCAAAGACGTTACTCGTGATAGTGTAGGTGGACCTCAAGCGACCACGCCGCTCTCTTGCCCGAAGAGGGCCCTCCCAGAACAAAACTTCCGAGACTTCCAGTTTCTGTTCGGACAGCCTAACTTCTGAGCCCGTGCTCTGAGGTCGCCCTGCCCAGGCTCCTCCTGCCTCCTGCCCTCACTGCTCCTGCAGCCTGCCGTCCCCTCCCCCTTCTTGTCTCCTGTTTGTTTCTTTCTTAAGGACACTGTGGATCTTGCAACTCTGACTGCTAAATGCTTAAGACATCTTCAGCACCCATCTGATAGCAGATATTTTGGGGATTGCAACTGGGTTTCTGTCCAGGTGTCTTGCCTCTCTATAATGAAGCCAGAAAAGCCAGGGTTCACGCTGCCTGTCACCTACCAGACCCAATAAGCAGAGACAGGGATTGAATCTTTACAGGTGCTTTATTCAGCTGGCTGCTGATCTGAGAAGATGATGGGTTTGAATCTTAACAAACCATCTTCAATTCCATTTGCAACTGACTCTTTCTATAAGGAGAAGGAAAGTGTAGGTAAGGAGATTGGAATTCAAGGAAAAAAATAATCAGATAAAAGCATCAGCATTCTTTCATCTGTACCCTGGGCCGCCCTGGAGCACACGGGCTCAGATACCATCTGGATGACTCCCAGTCCTCCTGACGCAGGAAGGTGGAACTGTGGTCTCCTGGACTCAGGGTGGGTCTTAGCCCGTTTCCGAAACAATAGCTTTTTACATGCATTGATTACTAAGCTTCTCAGCTATTACCTGAAACTAAGTTTTCCAACATTCGAGTCCCCCATCAACAAGGAGTCTCAACTCCTTTCGGAATGAAAGGGTGTATGGAAACTAACGATGACCCGCTGGTGCAGGGCAAAGGTTGGGCTGGACGTCAGAGGTCCGTGCCTGCTGCACGTTGGGGAAAAACTGGACAAGCCCTTTCACGGCTCTGGGCCCTGTGTACAGAAGGTGCCTGAAATGTCTTCCCAGCAGGTTCATTGGAGGACCGAAGGCATGTGAAGTGCCTAGCGGGGTCTGGAACGTGGGTAGTGTTCCCTTTCTCGTTCACTGTGTTGCCAGTTTTCAGCGAGCCTTCTCCCTCCGGAAAACCTCCGTGAATCAAGGCAAAAGTTACATTAATGAAATCACGATCCTGTGTGACATTTCCCCCCTTCCCAGCCAACGCCGTGTTGAGGGCACCCCGACCCTGAGCTGTGCCGGACAGACGAAAACACGGCCCCGGTCCCTGCTGCACCCAGTGGATTCCTTCTGGACATCAGACAGACAGACTAAATGAGCAATTAACACCGGACACCTCCGCACGCACTCGCGAGGGCGGCTTCCGATGAGCAGGCAGCTGCTGACTCCCATTAGTTAATGTCACCTCCCTGTGTTTCTTCTGAGGGATAATTACAGTACGTACCAATGCGGAGTTCTAAATGCTCCCCTCCCTTCCTTTTTGAAATGGAAAGAACGTCATTCCCTTTCTACAGAAATTCAGCTGCAACCTTGTGGCCCCTGTAAAGGGGGGAAAAAAACCCCAAAGATGAAAACCTGGGACAATTGCCCTTAACAAGTGGCTACATGAAACCCCCAGGCGGCTGTCCACCTGGAGAGAGAGGGTTGTGTGTGTGGAGCCAGTTTCAGCAGCTTGTATTGTGTGTGAGTGTGTGTGTGTGAGAGAGAGAGCGCGAGCACAGGGCAGGGGAGGGGGAGGGGCGGAGCACAGATTTCTAGGAATAATAGTTACAAGTTGTTTAGAATAAAGAGTGTTCCCTAAATATTCTTCCGGACCCCTCTTTTGGGGGGTAATTGTAAGTTATAGGGGGATTTCCATGGAAAGGGCAGCTTGGGTTTAGGAAAACTGCTCACTTTTCTATTTCAAACGTTATTTTGGAATACTTTTAGATTTACAGAACAGTCGCCGAGATGCCATGGCGTGCGTGCTCCCTGGTGCCCTTCACCCAGCTCCCCCTGAGGCGTGTGCGGCGAAGGCGCACGTAACCACAGTGCTGCGGCCACGGCTCCGACATCAATCAGCCTCGGTCCGCCCCCGAGCTAACAGACTGCATCCGGGGACTGTGGTTAGATGGTGGACTTCCAATGAGAAAGACGAGCACTCAGCTCCCAGCTCCCCACATGCTGCCGACATGGCCTTAGACATGTTTTTTTCCCCCTTACCCAAGAACATGCTCGTTGGTTTTAGAGAGAGGGGAAGGAAGGGAGAGAAACACTGATTGGTTGCCTCTCGCAGGCACCCTGATTAGGGACCAAACCCATGACCTAGGTATAGGACCTGACTGGGAATCGAACTGGCGACCTTTCGGTTCATGAGATGACCCTCCAACCAACTGAGCCATGCTGACCAAGGCCTCAGATAAGTTTTTAAACCCCATAACCCTCAACTGCCTTGTCTACACAATGGAGCAGTAGTGATACTGAGGAAGGACCTGCAGGCATCCATCACGGAGCTTGTGCGTAGGGACACACAGTGAGCTTTAGCTGTCACTCTGACCACGTGGAGGCTCAGCAATGAGCTAGCCAAAGTCACTGTTTGATGGCATCAAAGGAGTTCAAAGCATTACCTCCCTGCCACGTGTTTGCAAAATAGTTCCGATCCTTTCCCGCCTTTGTTGAAACACGAGACCTGTAGTAGCAGCACGAGGACACGGCGCTTGTCCAGCCTGGGGCATCGGGCATGGTTACGGTTTTGGTGAAAAGAACAGAGCAGTGGAATGTCAGGGAACGCAGCTCTGGTCAGCCCCCCCACTGAGTAAAAGGCAGTCTGCCCGTTGGTGCCTCAGTTTCCCTCCCTTAAACAAGCACGGTTGTTGCAGCTGTTAACGCAGTGGCCTCCGCAGGGCAAACATTCAGTTTCTGAGTTCCGGAACCGGCTAGCCCACCCTAGACTGCTCGTCGCAAGAGAGTAGATGCGCGCCCAGCCATCGTCTGTTAAGAGGTGTAAAAAAAGTACCATGGCATCTGAAGTTGGTAGCCGAGATCCCGGCAGGGGCTTGGTTGCAGATGATAGAGTTGGTGTCTATCCTGTTTAGAAATCGATGATGAGGGCATTGGCGGGTGATTAGCATCTGCCTGTAAAAATTAAATAAATGTACCAATGCGAAGACCATTGGGTAAAGCGCCTGAGGTATGGAATATAAAGTATTTGGTGTCAGTGCCGTGATAGTAAGAACTGTTGGTGCGTTGTAAATGGCTCGACTCTGTTTTTTCAAAAAATGCACACCTCATGTAGACAGCAAGTCAGAGGACTGTTCATGTACTTTGGGCCTGTGAACAATCCATGGGGCTCAGACATAAAGAAAGAACTTCATTAAAGAAGACAGCAAAACTCACGGAGCTCTTTCCTGTTACCTTATACATAATTATGGGGGGGAGCGGTGAAGGGGTGAAAAAAGTCTAATGGGAGTGGTTAAGCACCTCTATTTCCTAAATCATTTCATAACAACACACTAATGACAAGAAGTGAACCAACAGATGAAGAACTTAAGGTAGACTGTGTAGTGCAAAGCAGAGCCAGAACCGGCACGCACGTCCTCGGTGGAGCTGTGGAAATACACGAGCGTGTGGACAGATTCTAGAAAGGAGATGCAGACGTGCAAACATCCCTCTGTAAGGGAACAATAAAGTAATTATGTAAAAGTTAAGCAAACACACTTTCATTGTAAGTGTCCAAACACATCTTTCAAGCTTAGAAAAACAGACACACACGTTGTTCAAATTGCCTGATGCTTTGGAACCCGTACACAAGGCCCCCCAAGAGCAGCGTCTGCTGTCTGTAAATATTTTCCCAGCCTCCTTTTTCCCTTCTGGGCCCCTCACGTCTCTGAAATAAAATGAGTACAGCCAGCCCAACCGTTCTGAAAGGACAAAGAGAAACAATGGCGGGACCCTCTGCAGAGAGAGCAAGAAAGAGCTTTCCTCTTTTCATTTTTCTGCAGCTTGTTAGAGTCTGGGAGCCGGCGTTACTGAAACCCGAGGGCGACAAGCATTAGGTGAATTTACTGCCAGGCCTGGGTGCGCTAATGAGCGCGTGGATCAGAAAGAAACTCAGGAACGCGCAGTCCGGTGACACCTGAATGAATATAAATTTCGCCCCGACTGAGGACCGTTCACAGTCGGCCCGTTTCCTGCGGACAGGGTTAGCAAGGAGAGAGGAAAGCAATTTCCATCTTCTGTCTTGATTCTCTTCCCGCTGTTGGCGGTTTTGAAGGAGGAGAAGTTACGGCTATTTTACCTCCAAAAGCGTTGGGAACTTGTCAAAGCTTCCTTCCCTGGAAGTGACAATCAAGAATGAGTCTACTGAGATCTGATTTTGAATCTGAAATCAATAATCCGTTTGCCTGGAGGAGGAAGGACTTTTATACAAACCCTTAGTGTTGCCCAGAAATCGAACAGGCTGCCTCAGCAGGCAGTGAGCGCCCTGTCATCGGAAGAGGGCAAGTAGGAGCAGGTTCGATTGGCGAGGTGTTTCTGAGGGGCTCAGGCGTGGAAAGAGAGAGGCGACAGGCTTGATTCAGACTCTCACGTGGAACGATGAGGACCGCTGGGTTTGGGAACCAGACAGATGGAGCTTTGGATTCTGGTTCCACTGCTTAGGTGACATCGGCCAATGTCCTGCCCTAATCTGTATGCACCTCAGTCTCTTCATTTAATCAAACGGAAATTAGAACAGCACCGAACTTGCTGATTTGTCATGAGCGTTTTGGCTTAGCACATGCACGGGGTGCTGTGTTCATCACAGCAGCCAGCGTAATACGATCTTAATAAATCACCATTTTCATCATTTGGTGACTTTTATTAAAATCCAGCTGTCATTTGCTGACCCCTTCTTAGGAGCTTGGAATTTTCATCCATGGGCTCACTCACCCTTCTGGCACGGGCTGAATGGCATCCCCCCAAAAGTGCTCTGTTGGGCCCTAAGATCCAGGATCTCAGAACATGATGGTCGAGAGGGCCTATAAAGAGGTAATTAAGGTAAAATGAGGTCGTATGGGTGAGACCTAATCCAATACGGCTGGTGTCCTTATAAGAGGAGATCAGGACACAAACACCCACAGAGGGACGACCCTGTGAAGACACAGGGAGAAGACGGCCGTCTACAAGCCAAGGAGAGAGGCCTCAGGAGGAACCAGGCTGCAGACTCCTAACCTCTAGACTAGTGAGAAAGTCAGTTCCCGCTGTCTCAGCCACCCAGTGCTTGGTCCTTTCTTACGGCAGCCCTGGTGACCTAATACACTCCTCTGCCACCTTGGCAGGTGTGGGTGAGTACCCTTCATTTTCCAGAAGAAGACATTGAGGTCTGAGAGGACCAATGACATCTTCAAGGCCACATAGCTCCCTCGAGGAACTGTTGTTCACACCGAGTATCACACTAAAGTGGCTCAATGAAAGCAAGAGCCTCCCCGTGACAGAGCTGGGACCCAAACCCAGCCTTCACGACTCCTCCCCTCTCCTCCGTCTGCCCCTCCTCCGTCCTGCTCCGAGGTGCTATTTCTCGCCCATCAGCTTCCCCTACGGGATGAGGCTACGGACTCTTTTCCTTTCTCTCCTTTTCTCTGCCTCCAGAGTTCGGCACATTCGCATGTTCCAATTTCTGCAGCTTCTTCAGAAGTATTTTTGACACAAGCTGTAGCCCTGGGTTTTGCCTTTTCAGGAAGCTTCGGCACCATCCTGACAGACGTTTTGATCACCGCCATAAAGCTATCCCCTCTGTGTGCCCGGCCCTGACAGGCCGCACTGTGCCGTGAAATCTAACACTATTTTTACGCCCTTTAATCTAGCTTTGAACGACCTCCTTGTTTGGAGAGAGTGGTGAGGACAAGCCTGGCCCGTCTCAATCAAAGGTGTGGGGAGCCCCAGGCTGGGGCCCCAGCTCCTCTCGTCTCCTCCACTGCTGGGTCCTGGTACCAGGGCCTCTGTGGGGACTCCCTGGCCGCCTGACAGGGCCACTAGCTGGCTCCTTGCATCTCAATCACTGCCAAGCTCTCCAGAGCAGGATGCGGTGAAACTGTTTCTAAAGAGCCTGCGTTGCTCAACCGAGTCACTGTTGTTGGAAGGTAATTACGAAAATGACGTTACAGCACGGACTTCGGGGAAGGGGTCAAGCGCTTCCTGAAGAATGTTTCCCAGAAAGCCCGTCGGCTTCTCCCCAGGTTCCTTGAGGGCTTGGCAGGTTTGCTGGCGCTTGGGTCCCCTTTGATGTCAAGAGCACTCGTGGAGGGCTCACAGGAAACACGCTATTGTCTTCACGTCAGGGTCTTTCTCTTGGTCTGTACAGTGCATTCCTCTGTCCGATTAGGCGTTCAAGGTGGGGATGCAGGCTCACTTCTGTCCCCTGCCCATCCAGACCGAGAGAAGCGGCAGCCACGGCCGAATGAGAGGCGGCTCTGTTTCATTCAGAGACTAGCGCGTGGACAGCTCACGTCCTTTACCGCTGGGCTCTATGAGAGGAAAGGGAAGGCTTGGGTGCCCTGTGGGTGCTCCGACTTGCCCCAATTTCCGAACCTGGGATATGCTTTGGCCGGGCCCGGGGACGGGCCCTGAGACCATGAATGCCACCAGGAGGGTGGATGGGGTCAGACAAGACACCATGGGACAAGCCCTGCCCCAGTGGCTTCCTTCATGGGGGAAGAGGCTGAAAGAGGCCTTGAGCACTGGGTCTGGGGCCTGATGGGCTTGAGGTCAAGGCCTGTGGCCTAAGCACTAACTCCTTTCTGTGACTTGGCAGTATGCCAGGAATGTCCCCTTTCCCAGTGAAGACACATCTTAGACAATGGAGATGGACTCACACCCCTCACACATGGTGGGGACTCCGAGATCATCCGGGCTGAATCACCACTGCTCGGGTGGGAAGACACAAGAGTGAGGGGACTTGCACAGGCCACATGGTCCCTCATGAGCAGAGGAGTGGTTTGAGCACGAGGGTCTTGGCCCCCTCTGTCCCTTCCATCCCAGAAGCCTGCAGATTTGGGGACTCTGGGGTCCAGCCACTGTGACCCCAGAAGCTTGTCCTGCAGGGAGGAAGGAGCTGTGGTCTCCCTCATTGCCTCTCTCTCCCTAGACTTGACACATTAAAATGTGTCCTTGGGACAATGGGGGTCTCCAAGGGCCATGGGGGAGCCTGCCTCCTCTTTCATAAGCCTGCCCTCCTCGGCCACGGCACTGCTGATAAATTTGCTTTCTTGCTATGAGACATCCAAGCATTGGATTTCTCTTCTCTCCACTGGTGCTACCTTACAGCCCAGAGGTAGAACCAAGAAACACAGGGGAATATCACCTTCTAGCCAAGGGAATAGGATTCAGCAGCTGGGGGAGTTGAGACACGGGGGGCGGGGCCTGGCTTAAAAAGGGAACCAGGCGTGACACACCAGGGCTGCCTGGGGGAAACACGCTTAGAGCAGGGCTGTCACTCCAGATCCCCACATATGGAGACAAGTTCTCCAGCAGCAAAGGGGCGGGGCCAAAACGGGGCCATGCATGAGCCCTTACATTTCCCAGGGTCCCTGTCAACTACTCGTTTGACCAATGAACCCCAGGCTCTGGCCAGTATGCTTAGAAACTGTTCCTTCTGCCCACAGCGGGGGGTGTAGGCAGAGCTTTGAAGAAGTGGCAAGGGAGCTGGCTCTTGAAGGAGGAAGTTCAAGTTCACTGGTGCAGAGGAAAGTCCCTTCAGAGCAGAGGGAGTTGCACAGACAAATCACAAAGTTACAAACTGTCCTGGCAAATTTGGGACAAAATTTAAATGGCTGCCGTCCATGGTGGGGGTGAGCAGGGAGGGGCGAGGAGTCTGGGAGGATCATCGGAAGCCAGACCATCTAGGTTCTTACACGTCACTCCACGTTTTTGGAGCTATATTTCTGAAGGCATTTAGAAGCTATGGAATGTTTTAAGTAGGGGAAGGAATTTCCACTTGCGGCCATGATGGAGTAACAGGGACCAGACTCATCCTCCCACTTAAAAAAATTAAAAGACTGGACAAAATAGATGAAGTAACAGTTTTCAGGCACTGGAAAACAGGCTGTGCAGAATAGCCATCCCCGAGAGGAGGAAAACAAATGAGCTAATACGAACAACTCCTGCACCTTGTCTTGGAAATCGTCCAGCCTGGGGCACTGGGAGAAGGAATCCAAACGCTGTCCAGTGGTCCCCTGGAGTTTGGAGATGGAATTGAGGGTTTGTAGGGGCCAAGGTGGCTAAAGTTCTCCAGGCAGTGATCCAGAGAGGGGAATGCTGCAGGGAGCACAGCTCTGGAACTCTGCAGAAGTTTCCTTGCACCTGTGAGGCTGGGCAGGGGCAGGGGCAGGTGGGGCCCTGGGCGGGTGGCTGCTCAGTTCCCTGCACACAGACTTCCAGCCGGTGCCTGTGTCCAGCCCCGCTCTCCCTTCCTCAGCGGCTTCCTGAGGTTCTGCCAGCCAATCTGACTCAGGCTACAGTGTCCGCTCCGCTGTGGGCATGAGGGTCTCCCTTTCTCTTCTACAGCCTGAACTTAGCAACCATCTCAGGAATCTTGAAAGGATTTAATGAGGTCGAACTGGTGAGGAACCTGGCACAGCGCTTGGCACATGGGTCATCGACGATAAAGGGTGTCTGTGTTCATTCCCTTGCACCTTCCTGCCCTCTCCTTCCCCCTCCCTCCTTCCCTCCCTCCCTCCCTCCCTTCCTTCCTTCTCCCTTGTCTTCTCCCATGCATTAGGCATCTGTCCATTTCGGTCACCTCAGGCTACTGTCAAGAGAGCAGTTTGTAATTACTTCAGCATGCTTTATAACGTCTGTGGCAAATTTATTTCCTTGCATACTTCCCGTAAGTGTTGCTGATGCAGAGTGAACGCCTCACATCACTCAGAGGCAAACAAATGAGACAGGAAACCTGCAGGTAACGAGGCTGGATCGAGGGGCACATGCTGTTCTTAAAGTCAGCTCCCTTCTTCGTCTTAGACGGTGCGGCCAAGTTAGAGGCTCGTCTGTCCTGGAGGCCCGTTCCCTTGGGCACAGGCCCGGCCCCGTGCTGCAGGGAAGATGGGCGGCGTGGAGCCTGGCTTTAAACGGCTTCCGTCCACAGAGCGTCGGGAACGGGAGGGACCTCAGCAGTGGTTCCGTCTGGACAGCGCTGTTGGCGCCTCTCCAGGCCAAAGCAGTTAGGGGGTGGGCCTGGCCTGGAGCCTGGGTCTCACCTGTCCAGGTCTCCTCCTGGCCCACCAGGTCCCCTCCTTGTTTCTCTGGTCTACGGCCGTTCCTAGCACCCAGCCGGTTGGTTTGGATTCTGTTTTTATTTTTAATTAATTAATTCAGCAAATATTTTGGTGGACGTCATGGTGTCGGGCATCCTTCCGGGCGCTGGAGACACCGATGAATGAGCCTCTGTCTGTCCCCTCAAGGTGCTCCCAGGTGGTCGGGAAGGCGGACGCTGAATAGGCTCTTTCAATCCTGTGCGGCTGGTTGGTGGCAGAACAGGGGTAGTTCAGGGATGATAGAAAAAATAACCCGTAAGCCTGCCTGGGGGGCCTCCGTGAGTTCCTGGGTAAACTGAATTTTAAAAAGAGAAGAAAACTGAGCTCCTTGAAGAATTAGGATGAGGAGGCAGAAGTCACGGCCCGGAGGGGAGAAGAACCTGAGTGTGAGGGTGGAGGCGGGGTTTGAACTCAGGTCTGCGTTGATCCAAAGGCCAGCCTCTCCCCCCTCGACCTCCAGGGTAAGAGGCCACGCTGGTGAGGGCCGTGCTCTGCTCAGTACAAGATACAGCCCGGACGCCTCACACGCCACGTCCGAAACCCCTTCTTTCCCCAAACAAGAATCCAGGCAAAATCATCCCAACGGCCTTGTGGATCGGTTATGGAGCAGCTCATCCAGGGCGCAGGCTTCTCGCCTGCACCCTGCTCAGTGTCCTCAGGGACACCATCCGGGGCGATGGCATTCGGAAGCCCAGGGCTTCCAGACGGGCCGGTATTTCCCCACACCTGAAATCCTGGCCAGGTAAGGGCACAGCCTTTCGCCAGGCACGTGCCCAGAGCCAGGTAACGTGGAAAGTCCTTTACACCCTCTGTTTTCGTTTACTGAACCCTCGGAGCGTTCGTGAAACAAGTGGATTTTTACCATCCCCCGTTTTGGGTGGAGGGAATTGAGGCTCGGAGTGCGTGGGAAACCTTCCCAAGGTCACACAGCTAGTGAGCTGAAGCCAAGAGGCACACCCAAGCCTGCCTGGTTCTGGGGTGCAGCGAAGAAAATGGGAAGCAGCCTTCTCTTTTCAGATCTCAAATCCTTTCCCCAGCATCAGGACGCAGTCCCCCAGAAAAGAAAACAGACTCCATGAATAGAAATCTCCCTGGGGTTTCACAGGGATCATTGCAAAACCCCAGACTCATGCTTGAAAAATTCATCACCTTTGTAATGGATGTGAGAGGGACCTGGCTTAGGGACCCATCGTGCTCCAAGGCTTCCCTTGCCGTAGGACAATGTGACCCAGCTCCTTGAAGCTGTGCTTGGAGCTGCCGGTGACTGGGTGGCCACGGACAACAGGAATTTCACTGCAGAGAGCTCTGCTCAGTCTCTGCCTCTCGTGGGGGCTGCAGCTTCAGAGAGCCCTGGTGGTGGCACCGGCTGCCTGTGAGCGAGTCCCCTGTCCCTGGGAGTGTGCAAGCATGGTGCCTGGGCAGAAAAGGCATTTGTTGGGGGGACTGCAGAGGGGAACCCGGGGCAGGATAGTTGGTAGCTGGGCAGGTAGAGCAAAGCTGGGAGAAGGAGGGGCTGTCTGGAGGCCCTGCAGTGCTTTGAGGTCAGGGCCTGGGTCAAGTCTCTATCTGTAGTCTTAATGGCATAAAGAATGGGGGGGGGAGGTGGCACGCAGGACACTGAGAGCCTGAAGGGCACAAGGCAGAGCCACTACTGGATTGAGAAGGGACATTTAGTTAGGGAGCAGGGGGCAGGGTATCCTTCCCTGCGCTGGTGTGTCCACAGAACCATGAGCCCTGAGCTTAGAAACACAGGCCACCGGGCCACAGCGCCCTTCCACCCACCTCTCCTTCGCCTTTGCTGAACACCCTGGCTGCTGCAGGGAGCCCTGGCTGCTGTCAGCCTTGATTGATGGGTGGGGCTGCTGGAAGAGGCACATTCCTGGGACAAAGAAATCTGCTTGGCTTTGCAGGGAGGGGTGGGGAGAATGTTGCTTGAAGGGGCTCAGATGGGAAACAGACCCCTGTGCAGAGGAAGACTCGGCAGGTTGTGAATGAAGGCGCCTCTGTGTCCAGGTGGGGAGGGAGGCAAAGACCAGCCCCACCTGATTCCAGGTGAGGGCAGTTTGGAAGGGTCGGGAGTTAGAACCAGATACTCTGCTTTATTGTATTGGGTTGGTCAAAAAGTCCGCGATGTATTTTTCCTGTACGATTTTTTCCTAGTAGCGCTTACTTGTCTTTAACTTCATGTGAAACAGTTTTGTTAGATTGTATCGTGACAGCTGTCATATCAGTGTGCATTAAAAAACTTGTCAAAATTAGCGAATTTTTGTGCACCTATTTTAATATTGAAGATGGAAGAAGATACACAACATTGTCTTTGTATTATGCTTTATTTCAGAAAGGCAAAAATGCGACTGAAGTACAGAAAAGGATTTGTGCAGCGTATGGAGAAAATGCTGTGATTGATCGAACGTGTCAAAAGTGGTTTGTGGAGCTTCTTGGTGCTATTGACGTTTTGACCAAATGATTCTTTGTTGTGGGGCTGTCTCACGCATTGGAAAATATTTAGCAGCACCCCTGGCCTCTACCCACTAGAAGCCAATAGTGGGAGATAGCTGACATTCTCAAAATATCCAAATCAATAAAGTTATTGGCAAAAGTGAAAAAAAAATGTGTCTTTTATTTTATAGAAAAAACATGATGGACCTTTTGGTCAAACCAATAGGTCTGTTTGGACTGCCACTTTAGCTAACAGCAAACTGAATTCTCTTTTAGGAAACACTTCCCCATTTGGGGGGCTGTACCTTAAGGTATGTGCCCTCCCCTGCAATGGGTGGGCTCACACCTGGGTAATGTAATCTCTCGGGGTTTGCGTCGTGAGGAGCGAGACAAGAGCAAAGACAGAAGCAGCGGACAGTACCCGTCGGCCTCACTGCGTTTTCGACACAGTCCCCGCACCAGGGAACCTCTGGGCTCCAAAACCCAGAATACGCAGCTCTTGCCTGGGTTGAGGAACAAGATGTGTACTGGGGTTGGAGCCAAATTAAGACTATGGAATTTTCATCTCTTACACGAGTAACCACTACGGTTCACTCACAGGTGGTCTGTCGCTGCCCCCTCCCCAGCAGGGCTCCTCTCCGCCGCCCACACACACCACCCGCAGGACCCGTGGTTCCCAGGGCTCATGCCTTGGGAACGGACCCAAGGCAGCCTCCGTTTGCCAGGCTCAGATGAAGTGGAGGCACCTCTGCTGAATTCCACGCCAAGGCCCATTTCCTTGGGAATTTCAGACAGAGTCCAGGAGTGGTACGAATGCGGTCGATGCTGTGGGAGCAGATCCTGGTCTGGATGAAGCCTGGGCATCTCAGGAAAGTCTGGGGCTGCAAGCTTCTTCCTGGCGGTGGCCGGGAGCTTTTCACAGACGCAGGTTCGGAAGACCACCCAGGGCCAGGCAGCCCTGCTGAAATTCTCCCTTACGAAGTATCTAGCAAGGCGGAAGCAAGCTTCCCACCATTCACTCGGGAAATACTCACCAAGTGCCAGGTACCTTCTAGTTGCTGTTCTGGGCCCCGGAAATGGGGGCTGGACAAAGCAGACAGAATCCTTGCCCGCAGTGGCATGTTTTCTAGTGTCCTTCTGTCCCTGGTGATTTTCTGCTCACCTTTCGAGACACACCTTGGAAGCCACAACATTCACACGTGTAGTGTGTCCACATTGATATCGTTCATGGCCATGTCTCAGACGTGTATCATGTAAGACGTTGAACATCGAGGAGGCACAGGGAAAGGGCCTGGGTGCCCAGCGCTCATGGTGTGGAAGAGGAGAGGCTCAGGTAGACAGCTGTGATCGCGGTGCTGTGGGGACAATGGGACAAGCAGGACAGACAGCTACGGGGGCGCAGACTGAGAGTGAGGGTGCCCTCACAGGGAGTCGTTCAGGGAAGAGGCTGGTGGGAAAGGGACCCGAGCTTGGGGTGGGTTTTTCTTGAGGGTCTTCCCCTGAGCACCCAGCACAGGGGTAGCCTTGGAGCTACCCCACATTACAGCTGCACCCCAAAATTGGCTTTAGTTCGGCTCAGCTACGGGAAGATCTGAGGCCCTGACAGGTACCCCTGTCTCTGTGGGATTCGATCTCTTCATCTCTAAGTTCCAAAGAAAAAGAGGTGACTGAGAGCACATTTTAGGTATTTAAACAGAGGACGCTTCAAAGCGTGGGGGTGGGCGGCTGGTCCATGATGAGCCCAGCAGTGGCCTCCCCTGTCCCCCTACGGTGGCAATGCCGGTGTGGCTCTAAGGACCTGGAGAGAGCACCGTGAGCACGCTCGGCCATTCTCTTGTAACAATGATGACGATGACAAAGAAACCACTGTCTCTTATCGAGGGCTCTTCTATTTTCAAGATGATTTGCACATGTAACTTATTCAACGCTGGCTCAGCCCCTGGCAGGGAGCCTGGGTCGAGGAGGCAGGAGGCGGGCGTGGGGGCCTTTGGAGGACTTCGAGGACAGCTGAGCAGGCCTGAGACGGCCCAAAGCCTTCCTGCGGGCTGCACTTGGCCCAGGCACCGCTCCGAGTCCTCCCCTTGATCTCTGACCTCTGGCTGGGCTGCGGCTGCTTCCCCGTCTCTGTCGGTGCATTCCTCGCTCTGGCTTGGAAAGCACAGTTCTGACAAGTTCGATGGATGCTCAGAGTCCTTGGGAGTGCAAGGAGCCTGGGGCCCAGTGTCCTCTGCTCAGTGATGGAAGCCAGATGTTGCAGAGGAGCTGAAGCCAAAGAGAAAATGAAAAGTTCAGTGGAAGGGCCAGGAGCCTGGAGCCTGGATCCCGCTCCGCCACTGAGCCGAAGAGGCAGAAGGGACGCCCACAGCTCTGCTGGGACCTGCTGCATCTCCCACACTGACTTCAGGTCCCCATTCTGAGGGGCACCTGCAGCTGGGGCTGAGCACCTGCTACGTCCTGGGAGGGGCCCGGGAGGGGCGGGCAGAGGCCCCGCTCTCAGGGGGAGTAGTAGTCGTGGCATGTCTTGTGGAAGCCCCTCGTCTGACTGAAGGTGGTCCCAGAGTCTGTGGATTGGTGACAGTCGGAAGGCCACCAAGGAGTGCTCCTCTCAGCCACTACAGCCCCGAACAACCAAACAGCGACACAATGGAGCAGAAGTTTACAGCCGCTGTCTGATACCAGGTTTCTATTTCTGCTGGATCCTGACATGGTGTTGCACACATAGGGTCTCATCGAATCCTTAAATCAAGGTAATCTTACCCCCCTTTCTTTTCACAGATAAGGAAACTGAGGCGCTGGGTGACAGGTGACTTGCTAGCTAGTCACACAGTAGGCCAGCGGCGGGGCTGGAGTTGGCACCCGCCTCTCCTCTGATCCTCAGTCAGCACATCGTCCACAGTAGCTACTGATTGTCCATGGCAATAGGGCCAGGGGGCCTGTGGGGAGTAAGGCCAAAAGGTCAGTTTAGTAGCTCAGTCCGGACAGGCTGAGGTCAAGTCCAAGAGGGTTAACCATGTGGAGGGGGCAGGAAGCAGCAGCTGGCATCATTGGAACGGAGGACCCTGAGTCTGGTCTGTGAGGTCTGTCCTAGCCCCCTCCTCGTCCAGGATCCAGGGCGGTGTGAGCCGGGCAGGGCCCAGAGTTGGGGGCTGGATTCCGCCTCCGCTGCGTGATCTCGGGCAAGTCCTTTCACCCCTCATGCTCCATCCTCCCCCCGCCCCCGCACACTGGAGCGTCCAGTCGCTGTTGCGAGAATGAGTGAAACCCTCCGACCCACGTGCCTCCCGAGCACAGTGACAGCTCGCCAGGGTTCCCCACGTGTCACCGGTGCTAGGGCAGTCAACTCTGACTCTGCGTAAGACCGGGAGCCTCAGCTCCAAAGATCGAACGTGCTTACACGGGAGCTCGGGTGAAGCATGTTTCACACAAACACGCATCTTCCCTCGGAGAGCCAATGAGTTCGAAACACCACATCGCATTCAGACACGCCTCCTGGGATAGTTGCCACGAAGCGTCAGAGGAGAATGGAGCTCGCTCCCTTTGTCCTGTCTTTGGTCCAGAGCGTGTGCCTGTGCACCGCGGCCAACCCCTCATTCACAGCTGCAAGGGGGTGTAAAGTAGCCCCAGGCCGCTGTTCCCGTTCTTCTCTCAGTTCCAAACGGCACTTGGCAAGGGCTTGCAGAGCGCGCACCACCTGACTACGCAGTCAGGGGCGCAGGCCTCTTTTCCCTGAGATGGTCCAATAAAAACTGACGACAACCGGCCACCAACAGCCATCTGGTGTGAATGAGTCGAAATTACACCTATTTTTTTTTTCGGTCAGATTGGCAAAAAAATATATTCTTTGGCATGGCACAGCCTTTTAGTGATTAGTTGACATGTGCCGGGAGGTGAAAAGCATTGAAAATCACTGTTCTGTGTGGACGGTGCCCTGGGCTTCTGCATCACGGTGACATTCCTTCACGTTGTTTCTCTGAGCCTGCCTCACGGGGACAACTCCCAGAGCGACACGGCTCACCGAGGGACCTGCCGCCTGGTTGTGTCTGCTGTAACCATTGTTGGGAAAACCGATCAAACACATCTTCCTCCTTCTCCAGAGGACTTGTTTCCAAATCGAAGTCGCAGATGGGCGACTCATCTGATTGGCAGATCTTAAACCACATGGCTCTGCCCAGCTAAGTAGGAGGGACTTGGCAGCAGGGAGAGCCTCGCTTTTCAACCGCAGTTACGCCCCTGATTTATCGGCAAGGGCTCAGGCGTACGCCGCCCACATAAAAAGCAATATGCTCCCAGGAAGCACCACACACCACAGTCTGGATTTCTAAGACTCAAACGAGTGATTTTTATTTCACTGGTAAGTGCTTTTGTCCTTCTTCTTACTCTATCAAACTAGTCCTCGCAGGACTAGTGAACGGGCCTGTCTCCACGTGGAATGTTCTGGCTGAGACGGTGTGGAGGACAGAACATGCGGAGTCAGGCGGAGCTCGGCCTGCATCCTGTCTGAATCATCAGCTGTCTCAGGAAGCTTAATAAGACCTTCCGGCTCCCTGAGCCTCAGTTTCCTCCCCTATACAATGGGGATACTGAACTTAGCCTACAAACCGTTGGAAATTTGTGAGCTGGCAGGGAAATTGGTCTTGACCCATCATAGGTACTCGATACATCGGTTTCCTCCCTTATAAAATGGGGAGCGATTTTAAAACCAAAGATGGGGCCCCGGGGCAGAGTTGAGACCCTGGGAAGCCACGGATGCAAGCCTAGGACTTGCCTCAATAATTTGTCGGGTCTAAGGGGAAGTTTTCCAGCTTCTTTGGCCATAGAACTCCTTTCCCTCACATAACACATATTTAATCCTGTGAAACCAGATTATAACCTAGACCATGGGTCTATCCCTGGGTCCACTGAAATCCTGGTTTCAAAGAATTCTTTCCTCAGGGGGACAAGCACCCCTTTGCCACCAGCACAAAGGCCCCCGAGCAGGGTCAGATCTTAGAACTTTTTTCTGAGACCTTGCAGTCTGCTGGTGTCTAGTGTGGCTCCTTGACCACTGGCTGATCTTGGAGAAGCAGCTCCGGCTCTCCGAGCTCCGGTTCTTCCACCAGATATGCGGGGCCACGCTGGCCTTGGTCTGGAGAATGTCATGAGCACGCAGCGTGACGTCTGCCAAGTGCTCAGCTGGGAGCAGGCCCCAAGGGCGGGCCCTGTGATCGCAGGGGTCACTCCATGCTCCCAGGTCAGGCCAGCTCCACCAGGGACGTGCGGCCCCTTCCCCAGCCTGCGGGCAGGAGCCCGTGGTCACGCCACTGTGCTTCCTCCTCAGAGGCTGGGCTTGTGGGTTCATGCCCTCGGAGCAGAATCTCACAAACTCTTCCTGGCAGAGTGGTGCCCTCACTGCCCAGATGGAAGCTGGTACCAGCAGCGCCGGGCAGGCTGGGGCTGGTAACTCTCCAGGCCCCGCCAGGCCCGGCCCTGGTGTATTTCCTAGTGAAAGAGGAAAGAAATAGCCTCTTTCAACGACCTGCTCGAAAACAAGCCCATTCACCTGCAGAAGGAAGAAAACCGTGACTAATAACAACAACACAGTAATGAACTTCATCTCTCCCTCCCCCACCCTCTGTAATAAGCTTCCTGAAGGTTAGGGACGTGAGGGCTGAATGCAGTTACAGCAGAGAATGGAGCACGGCCACCAACCGAGAATGAGACACAGAGATTCACAGACCGTCCGTTCCCACCGCGGGGGCTTTCTCACTCTGCCTGAGCGTCCTGAGGCCCTGGCAGCCCCCACGGACGGACGGAGGGCTTCTCTTCTCCCCTTCCCTCCCCACTCCCGCTCCCGTCGGCCGCATGGCACCCCTGCATTCTCACGCAGACGGTAATGAGAGGAGGAGAAACCGAGTAGAACCCTCACAAAGTACCACGTGCGTCTCCACCCATTTTACACTCATTAGCTCTTTTAATGTCAGGATCATCCTGCGAGGCGGTGCCGTGATCACCCCACCTTGCAGTGCGGAAACTGGGTGGTGCTTGAGGTTTTAAATGTAGGTATCACGTTCGTTATCCTTCAGGTACCGTGAGGCCAGCGGGTCAGGAGAGGACTGCTGTTGACAGGTGGTTCGATGTTCTCAGTTCCCGAGATGAGGGGCCACCGGGGACGCACCGCGTCACTCAGGGGCAGCAGGAGTGGAGAAAGAGGGCAAGGCCTCTACCATGGTCTTCATGGAAAGGAATGGGTGAGACAGGGTGAGCGGGCTGGGGATCGGCTGATATGAAGCATTTCAGTGGGTTCGGGGGCCTAGGGACGGTCTCGGGTTGTCTGACACTTGGCCCTGGGGCGGAGGGGCAGGCGGACAGTAGCTCGGAGTGTGACAGAGTCTGTAAGGGAGGTGGTGAGGGAGGAGGCTCTGGACGGTCTGGTTTACATGCCACAGGCACACCGAGGTCATTACTATCTCCAGGGACCCGCTAGCCCACCGAGGGCCGACCCTCCAGTGTCCACGGGGCCCAGGTGTCAAATCATCAGAATAAAAAGACACACCCGTACACCTGCCAGTCCACAGCAGGAATCATGGAAGCCCCGTCCCCCCGGGGGGATTCCACTCCGCAGAGCCGGGCCCCGCGGCAGGGGCCAGGCACCGGGCTGGAGGCCGGAGACAGACACAGAAATGAGAGACCAGGTCTCTGTCCTCACGCACTTCACAGTCTAGTCAGGAAACGCATGTGCAGCCGCCGTGGGCAGCCTGGTGCAGAGCACCCAGGTTGGAGATAAGCAAAAAGCCTTATTTGATGGAAGGGAAGTGGGACAGCAAGAAAACCAGGGAGGTGATGGGAGCCACACATGAAGGATGAGTGAGAATGCCCCGGAGAGTAAGGCTTCGTTGTATTGCAGGAGGAGGGACAGAGCAAGGAGGTGAGAGCCGTGCCCACAGACCCGCTGTGTCTGGGAACAGCGCAGACAGAGGCTCCGGGGTGGGGCAAGCGGGAAACAGGACGGGTGGGGACGGGAGCGACAGGCGGAGGGGCGGAGCCGTGGGGACCTGTGGGATAACCTGCGCAGCTACGCTTGCTGAGCACTTTCCACGTGATTTAAGCCTTGTTTCTAGCTGCGGAGGTAGCACTTACCACTGACCCCGGGGGGAGGGGATGGAGAAACAGGTGCTGGAGGTCACAGGGGCAGGGGGCTCACGGCGGGGCGGGGAGGCTTCCAGCCTGAGCTGGAAAGTCCTAGGAAGTCCCTCCTGTCAGCTCTGTGCAGTGTGTATCTGGGGCGGGTGGTGGCAGGGAGATCCTGGGGCCAGTGGGCCATCAGGAGGCTGTTGTTCTGGTTCGGCTCTAGAAGGAAAAGAGAACGGAAACGCCGGCGACAGAGGGAGGGTTTCTGGTGTGCAGCCACTGGCTCGGTGATGATCAGGTGCGGCAGGTGAAGAGGAAGTGAGAGAAGGCAGGTGAAGAGGAAGTGAGAGAAGGCAGGTGAAGAGGAAGTGAGAGAAGGCGCTGGGCCTCCCTGGGGGGGGGGGAGGGGTAGCTGGGTGGGGGCCCTGCTCCTGCCCGAGGGCCAGTTTTCTGGAGAGGAGCCAGCTTTGGGGGAAGCTGGGAAGTCATAGCACCTGGCTGAGGAGGCAAATATGGCTGGCAGGTCTGGCTGAGAGGCAGGTCTGGCTGAGAGTCAAGTCTAGAATTTTCCATCCCTGGTTCTGCAGCCACAAAGCAGATGTGAGCTTCTGGCTCCACAGGGGGGCTTGGATCCAGAAACACAGGCGGGGGATGTGGTCTGTAAACCACATGCCCGTGCGAGCGTGGATTTGGTTATGGCCCCTTTCCTCCTCGTCCCAGGCTGCACAGGGAAACCTGGCTGCCAGGTGTGCTCTCCAGCCCTCCTGGAAGGTCTGTAAGGTGCCTGCTGCCTCCCAGGGACCCCTGGAGAGAGACTTCTCTGCAGGAAGCTGGGAGATCACCCCCAGCTCTTTTTACATTTTTTCCCATAACAGTTGTGCACGTGTTGTGGTTATTGGCCCATCGTTTCCGGCCCCGCCCTACTCCCCACCCACTCGGGGGAACTCCGTTCTCCAAGTGGCCGCTGTGGCTGCCACGAGGGTTAGCTCTCATCCTCTCTGCCATCCAAAACCTTTGGGGCTGAGTCCATTGGTCTAGGCAGCCTTAGGCCCTTGCGTCAGGGACGGGCACCTTCTCTCTTCTCCACCTTCGGTGTTGTCAGCCCAGCTGGCTCAGCGCCAGGCCACCCTCTGAGGTCAGGCCCGGAGCCCACCCTGGTGTCCCTGCTCTCCCCGCTCTTGGGACAAAGGCCCCAGGGACTCCACTAGTGCAAAATCCAAGGAGGCTCCGCAAACTCAGTCATCAAAATCAATATTTGACTGCCTGATTTTTTAAAAAAATAATCAAAATAACTGCAAAAACATCCACAAGAAACAAAATATCAAAAAGTGTAACAAAGCCAGGATCTGACGCAGGTGGCCTGCCTCCCCCTCTGCACCCCAGCTCCTCCTCACCAGGTCCTGACTTCAGTTAAGAGATTGAGATTTTGTTTCTCATGGAGTTTTTGTACTGATTTTGATTTTTTGAATATTGAAAATTACCGATCGCTTTTATTGATTTTTTTGAGAGAGAAAGAGAGAGAGAGAGAAGTACCAATTTGTTCCACTTATTTATGCATTCATTGGTGGATTCTAGTACATGCCCAGACCAGGGATTGAACCTGCAGCCTTGGCGTATCAGGACAATGCTGTACCCAACTGAGCCCCCCAGCCAGGGCCTGAGCATTACTGATCTTGACGGCTGACGTTCTCACAGCCCCGTCAAATTTCACGTGGGAGGCAAGTGCCTCTCTTGCCTGACCTAAGCCCTCGCCCTGCCTAGGACTCAGCGGAGGAAGCCCCCAGTTCTGGGTGCCGGACTAGTGTCCGCCCATGCTCCCTTGAGGCCTGCCATCCCCTAGTTTTAGAGTAAAAGAGGTTGGGTTTTGGGGGGTGGGGGAATGTCACAGGAAGCCTCACCGTGGTCGTGACTTGGGATAGAGCTTTCTAGTTTGGTACCAGCAGCTCGAACGCTGGCTGGTAATTTGTTTCTCCAAACATCCGGGAGCTGCTTGTTTTTGGAGCCTCCCTGGTGCGCCAGCCAGGCTGTCTAGATGCCTGCGGAAATGAAGGGATGTATCCTCAGCTGCACTTCCAGTTCCCTACAGGAATCTCCCTGTAGGACCCTCAGAGTCTTCTCACACTCACCGTGTCCAGCGGCCACCTTATTATCCTGTCCCTTCAACTGCAGGTGTCAGAAGAGAATGTTCCTCCCTGGGCTATAACATTGCACAGGTCAGTGCAATGGCCAGTTAGGGACAATAGTAGCAACCGAAAGTACGGCAGCTTGATAGTTACGGAGATGCTGCACTTAAAATTTAAACTCAGCAATTGTGAACAAACGGAACCAGCCTCCTTTGCAGAATATACTGGGTCGGCCAAAAAGTCCGTTACGTTTTTTCCTGTCCGATGGCTCTAGTAGTGCTTAGTTGTCTTCCACTTCATTAGAGACAATTTTGTTAGATTGTATTGTGACAGCTGTCATATCAGCGTACATGAAAAAAATCAAAATTGGTGAATTTTTGCACAGCCATTTTAATGTAGAAGATGGAAGAAAATGTAACATTTTCAGTGTATTAAGTTTTATTATTTCAAGGAGGGTAAAAACACAATTGAAATGCAAAAAAAATATGTGCAGTGTATGAAGAAGGTGCTGTGACTGATCGAATGTGTCAAAAATAGTTTGCAAAGTTTCTTGGTCCTGTTGACATTTTGGCCAAATGATTCTTTGCTGTGGGGCCGTCTTACGCATTGGAAGATGTTTAGCAGCACCCCTGGCCTCTACCCACTAGAAGTCAATAGCGGCAGATAGCCAGCATACTCAAAATACCCAAATCAATAACATTATTGGTGAAAATGAAAAATGTGCCTTTTATTTTATGGAAAAAACATAATAGACTTTTTGGCCAACCAATATTTCACTCCTCATACAAAGAAATCAGCTATCCCTCTGCAGATCACTGGCAGGTATATAAAACAAACAAACAAACAAACAAACATAGAATCAGAGAGATAAAAGAGAAGAAGAAGCCAGAGAAAAGAAAGACTGAGCTATTTCTACATCACACCTGGCTGAGGTGTCTCTAACAAGAACAGATTTGAATTAAGACAAATAAAACTGCAAAATGGATGTATGCTGAATGTATTATTGGATTCAAGTTAACTTGGCATAGTTCACTTTTTGGTGTGGTTACATCATTCTCCACTGAACTTTTGATGTTTTTATGACGCCCTAAGGAAAAGGATCCCCTAGGTGGCGGGCAATCTGAATTGATTAGCCTGACACTGAAAGATGCCTTAAAAATTCTAGTGCCTGTGCTGGGGGAACCGGGGAATAAATCCTCGCTACGGACGTGCCTCTGAGAAAGCCTGTTTGGGGATTCGCACCCCGCCCCCTGCCAGCGCTCTCTGCTGGTTCTGAGCTCCCACTGTGAGCGGAGCCATTCGCAGGGCAGAGACGGGGAGGGGAAAGCTCTCCATCCTCACCCTGGGGAGCTTGCAGCCCTTGGGGTGAGGCAGGCATGCACACCAGCATTGGCCAAGTAATGGCAAGGTCATGCGAGCTTTGTGCCAAGGACAGAGGGACCATCATGAAGATCTGACAGAATCTACTGTGGGTAAGTAGTCAGGGGTGATGGTAGTACCGAAAAGCTCTGTAGAATTGAACCATCCAAACGGAGTCTGGAAGGCACTATAGGGTGAGTAGCAGGGGTCACTCTGTAGCCTTTGAAGGGGAGTAACCCTCTCACTCTAGTCGAGTTCTCTGGGCTGGACAGTGTACAGGGACACCCCAGGTGGAGCAAACCCCCAGGTGAGGAACTCCTGCCTTCAGACAGCTGTGAGCTCTCAGCGTGCAGGACCGAATGCTAAGGGGACAACAGGGCCAGGCTAGTTCCCAAAGGCCTTGTAGGCCTTGCTAAAGAGGCTTCTTGCTTCGAAAGGCTCTTGGCCATGACGGCAACATGGAGAGACGTGCGTCTGGACCACCAGGCGGCGGACCTCACACAGGAGGGAGTGGAGTGAGGAGACCAGAAGGCTGTGGCTCTCCAATCACCTCGAGGTCGAAGAGCTTGCTGTCTCCTGACTTGGGGCTCTGAGTGTCTAGGGTTATCCATTTGCAGGAGGATCGACAAGACCCTTCTCTGCTCTGGCCTTTCAGGAGAGTCTGGGGCCAGCTGTCTAGCCGATCACTCTCCAGCCACTGTTAACAGTGTGCGCCCAGCTCTGTGTGGGGAGCATCAATGCGGACTCTCCCCCATCACTCCCACCGCAGCTGGAGAACAGGGCACCATGGGCCCATGGGAGGGAGAGAGAACTGAGGCTCGAGGGTCAGTCACATGCAGGAAATGAACGGCCGTGGCATAAACCAGGCCTTCTGACTTGAAGTTGCATGCTCTGTCCTTAGGCATACTTTGTATGACAAGTTCCTTTCTTCCCTCCCTCCCTCATTTTCTTTTTTCTTTTTCTACTCACTCACCCATCCCACATTCACCGAACAACGGGAGCCGCTACCTGAGTCCCCCAGGGTCGTCTGCTACCTGATGAGACTCCCCTAGCCTGAGTCGAGTTCAGCAAACGCTGCTTGAGCAGCTTCCCTGTGGCTGACATCACACGAGCCCTGGGATCCCGAGATGCGTAAGATAGAGTTCCTGCCCCGAAGACCTGTGTCTAATGCAAGGAGCAGATGTACAACCCAGAAATTACAGAGGGCTGAGATAAGTGTTAGGGCTGGCTGTGCACATGCTGCTCAGGACCTCATGCCCCCACGCTGTACCAGAGATGACTTATTTCCACACTTATTTCCAGCTCCGACACCCCTGTGCACCATGCGCTCGGAAGGCGAAGTCGGAACGGACCGCGCTGGGTTTGCTGGCCAGTGTTGATGCCCGGATCCATCACTCAAGGTCCGCTTGTCGGAACTTCTAGTTAAGTAAGGGGGGGGAGACTGTGAAAAGTTTACATTTTAAGTCTTAATGCCCTATGAAATAATAATCAACCTTACACAGAAAAATGCATTGGAAATTCTGGCGTTTTCCTTGCGGACATGTCACAGGATACTTCCCGGATATGCTTAGTGTCTTGCAAGACTGAATAATGACACATTTCAAGAGAGCTGGAAAATATTTATTTGAGGCAGTAAAGGTTTGATTCACTCATAAAAGAATTTAAGGGGGGAGAGAATTAAAAAGCATTGACATAGCATAGGAAAAAATAAGATAAACATTAAGGAGATCAAATAAAATGTCACAGTGGTTGTCTCTGGGAGGCAGAGTTATACAAGATGTTTATTTCCCTTTCCAAATTTTTATGGATCTTCCAAAAATTCTGCCATGAGCGTGTATTGCTTATAGTTTTAGAAAATAAAGCTTACTTCAAAAAGAACTCTCGGTGGCTTGAAGATTGACTTCTATCAGCGGGTGTCCACGTGTCCAGACCTTTGCTGAAAGGGGTGCATAATTGCTTAATGTAAAGCTCTTTCGCTTCTGAAGTGATAATTAAGTAGACAGAGATGCCTTCCCCCAGGCATCTAGCAAGGTGAGCTGAGGGGCTGAGATGCCAGCCTTCTGCACAAGAACCCCCTGCCCCCAGCACGGCACCTAAAAGTCCACCGGCAACTGTCAGACTTCACAGAGACGCCACACAGCTTAACCCGGGGGATCAGAAGTGAGTGGTGGCTGTTATCCCAGATAAGAATAGTGAAATTAACAGTGACCAACGTGTGTTCTTACCTGATGCTGTTCCACGCCAAGTCCTGTTCCAAGTTCCTCATATGTTAATTTATTTTGGTGGAGACTAGCTGAACCCGGCGACAGGGTTCACAAACCTCCGGGTCCGGTCATTTCGATTCTCTGGGCTCAGGTTTCTCATCGGTAAGAGGCACATAATGTCGTCCGCTGTCTCGAGTTCATGCAGGGCGGATGCAGAGGGTGGAATGAGATTGTAGGTGAACTGAGCTCCCTCGGAGACTCATTCCTTCATCCAACACACGTTACTGTATATGAAGTTTAACTGTAATCTTAAAAAGAGCCGGAGGGCCACAGGTCTTACTGGTCAATGATCCTGTGTAGCTCACCCTGAAGGGTATGTCCCAAGCCAGGCCAGTGAGAGATTTGTGTGAAGACCCTTCCGCAAAGCTCTCCTCACCTGGGGTCGCAGATGCACGGACAGGGAGCACCTTGAAAAGCTTGTGTCTGAGAAGGAGGCGGAGCAGCGCTTGGTGATGTTGAGAGGGAAAAAGGAGACGGGGCCCCAACACCGCGGATCCAGGTGGGCTTGGGGCAACCTCTACCCCTGGAACCCCCAGATACACCAGCTTCTGACCACTGTAACTGAAAATAGTCTGTTTTATCAGAAAAAACAAAAGGTGGATGAAATGACACTAAAATATCAGCATTGAAGACAAAGGGATTTTCATTTCTGCGTTCATTTTCTTCCCGTATTTTAAAAAATGTTTCATGAAGGTTGTTTTCTACTTATAACAAGAAATAAAACGTAACTGCTCTCAAGGCTGCATGGTGGTCCCTGCCTGGGGAGCCCCTCCTGTTTCAGGCTTGGCCGCCTGGGTCCGGGCTGCCTTGGGCTGGAGGGGGTTAGCAGGGTGCTCACCAACCCTGCTCAGCGACCTGAGCTCTGCCTGGTCCTGCCCCAGGCCCTGCTCGCCACTCTTCCGCGCCCAGGTTTGCTCTGCCCTTCCCATTTCTAGCCGTCCCTCGGCGTCTTGTATTTGGGCTCTTCGTACCTCTCTCCCTGGGAGCTCCCAGGGACCCGTCAGCCCCGTCTGCGGAATGCATGCCTGTCAGGCGCCGCAAACTGGCTCACACGCACCATCATCCCAACCACCTTCTCACTTGCCTTCTCTTGCAGCGGCTGGAAGTTCAATGTTTTACTTCCCAGCTTCCCGTGAAGCTAGGAGTGTCTAAGTCACACAGCTATAACCAATCAGAGGCCGGCAGGGGAACCAGGAGGGGCTTCATTCCCAGGTAGAGGAGCAAAACCTTGACTAGGTGTCTTTGCTCTGTCCTCTTCCTCCTACACTTGTCACTGAGGTTCTGCCTGCAGGGCACACACACACACAGTGGCCATCTCGTGTCCACAAGGTACCAGGCACAGGGAGCCAACCGAACACCTGGGACTGACAGAGCATCCGGAGGGAAAGCCTGCACTGTGTTTTTGTTCCCGCTTCCCAGGAGAAAGCTGTCTTTTCCCTTCACCCTGGACCTAGCCTCTGGGCCCTCGAACTCCTGGAGGAATTCGGGGACCGCCAAGCAAAGGAGCTCCTGTGAGAAACACTCAAAGCAGAGCCCGCTTGTCTCGTCCAGACGTCACACACACACACACGAGGGCAAGGCTCAGCTCTCTGTCTCGGCATCTTCCACCTGTTTATCTTCGGTCTCTCTGCCCATCCGTCTGCGTGGCTATCGTCCGTCCCCCCATCTGCCTATCTTCCCTCCACTCACCTTCTCTGCACCCACCCATCCATCTACTGACCCACGTACCCAATTTTCCGTCTTTCTTGGACTTTGACTTCAGGAATGAGAAGTTGAACAGTTCTTGTGCATTAACACATCTATGGGAATTTTGAAATACTCTCAGACTTTCCCATCAGACAGTGAGTTGGATCTGGCTGAAGGGTTTGAAATTAGGACGAGTTTTGCTAATGAGGCCACCTGGCAGCTCTTCTCCATAAACTACGTGAGTTGAATCGGAACCCCCAAGGTTGTGACGAAGTAGATTTAAAGTACTCATACAACACTCCAGAACCGCCGTCCGATGTGACAGCCACACACTGGGGGGGAGGGGCAGCCGACACCAGGACTGCGGCTGGGCCAGGCTGAGAGGCACTGAGTGTAAAACACACACAGGGTGAGGTTTCAGGTGGGTGTGAACTTTTGGGGGACACTGTCCAGCTCACTACACCTGTCTTTCTCCTTCCTGGCATTTATGGCCATTCTACAGAATCTCTACTTGGTTGTTGGTTTTCTGGCCCCACGACAAGAATATAAACTCCAGAAGGGCAGGGATTTGAGCCTGTCTGACCCTGATGTTGCTCCCCAGGGGGTCCCGGTGTGGAACCGAGGTGTCCTGATCGAGTGTGGGCTGGGGGACGGTTTGCGGACGGCCCCGAGGGGCCCCTCGCTGTGTTGGCCGGCTCCCAGTAAGCAGAGGATTCCCCCAGTCCCTGGAGCGGGGCCCCTGTCCCTATGGGTGCTGTCCCTGGAGAACCAGGGACAGAGAGTTCCCGGGGTGGGGCCGCGGCCCCTGCCAGCCCAGCCCAGCAGGCAGACCTGCAGGCATCCCTGCGCGGCAGTGAACGGCCTCCCTGCTTGATGGCTCCGATGGAAAAGGGAAGGCAGGGAGTGCAATCGAGCCGGTGGGTGGGCGATTATTCATGGCTGTTGCTGTATCAGAGGGCTTGTTATTTGCTTTTACGTTACTTTTTGGCATCAAATCACATCAAAAGGCCCTGCATACTCACTGAGCTGAGACAGAAGACAAAAACTGAACAGTACAGTATAAAGATGGGGAAGAAGATCATCAGGGAGCCCATGGCCCGTAGGCAAGCCTCGGGGGCTAACTCTCAATCCATTTTCCACGTCGTGTGAGTCCTGGTTGAGATCCAACCCTACACGCAATTTTAAATCATGCTTGTGTTCCCTTAAAATGAGGCCCGGAGCCTTCCCACATCATTAAAGACTAACATTAGTCACCACTTGTGGGTGCTTACACTGTGGCAGGCGCCGGGCTGGGGGCTCTGCCCTCTTTAATTTCCGCCGCTGCGCAATGCGGTACTGACAAAAGGCAATGGCTGAAGGGACACGCTGCCGAGCAGGATGACCTGGTGCCAGGCCCGGCGTTGTGGCCCCCAAGGCGTGTGACTCGGGGCAAAGTGGGTGCATCACTGTCCTGAGGCTGCTGTGAGAAAGGGCTCCGCCCTTGGTGGCTTAAACGACAGAAACGTACAGTCTCACACCCCTGCTAGAAGTCTGAAACCAAGGCGTCCCTGGAGGCTCTAGGGAGGTTCCTTCCTGCCTCGCCCACCTTCTTGCAGATGCCAACCACCATGGCATCCCATGGCTTAGAGAGACACCCTCCCCCCCGCCCCCGCATGTCTGGGTGCACCACACACCAACCTCCTCCCTGTCTGTGTGGCCCCGTGTCTTCACGTGGCCTTCTGCAGGACACCAGTTATTGGACTTAGGGCTTGCCCTAATCCAGGACGACCCCATCGTCACCAATTATATCGACAAACAACCTATTTCCAAACAAAGTCACGTTCTGACATTCCGGCTGGATAGGAATTTGGGAGGACGCCATTCAGCCCGGGACAGTGGGTAACCCCTGTGTGGCTCACCTTTCCCATCTCCCAGATGCAGGGGCTCGTGCCTGTCCCATGGGGGCGGCGCCATCCTGGGATGCATGTGTATTGGTGCACAGGCAGCTCAGACCGGGGCTGGCCTCCGACAGCCTCCGTGGCCCCATTTGCCACGAGGAGGAAGCGGTGTTGGATCATCCCCCCAGTCTAACCACCAGGCTAAGGGATGCTCGGAGGCCTTCAGCCAGTGTGACAAAGCTGGAGTCCTTTGTGTGCCCCCAAATTCCTGGGTTGAAACTAGTCCCCCAGTGTGATAGGATTAGGAGGTGGGGGCCTTTGGGAGGTGGTTAGGTCAGTAGGGTGGAGCCCTCCTGAATGGGGTTAGTGCCCTTAGGAGGGAGACCCCAGAGAGAGAGGAGCTTCCTCTCTCGTCTATCAGCCAGGAAGCAGGTCCTCCGCCACAAGACACTCAACCTACCAGCGCCTTGATCTTGGCCTTCGGAGCTGTGAGAAACGCAGTTCTGTTGTTGATCAGCAGCATGGGCTGCGGCAGTTGTCACAGCAGCCCAATCGGCAGATGGACTGCGACAGAAGTATCACCTTGTCACCAGGCAGTACCAGGAAGCAGTCTAGAGAAGAGGCTTTATCAGCCAGGGCTGACGGGGCTCCCCACACTAGTCACCGGCTGTGTGAGGTCTTGGGCCAGCCATTTCAGCTCTCTTGGGCTCTGTCTGCGAGCTCTGACCCCAGCCCAGCCACGCCCTTCTCAAGGGGCCGTTGTGAGCCAAAGCAAAGCTGCCGGGAGCCCTTCGCCCGCTAGGAAGCACGTAGGAATCACTCCTGAGTGACAGCTCTTATTTTTTCAAATTGAATTGAGCCTGCTGATTTGACATGTCCATTTGTTTGTTTTAAAAATGCCCTTCATTGTTTTTCTTATTACGGGAGTCATTTATGTTCATTACTGGGCCCCTAGAGCAATAGGTAAGCAAGGGGAGGCATCAGTCACCTGTAACGTCGGCATCCAGAAGTAAAACCTACCTACCTATAGGAATGCACCTGTGCAGGTACGGACGTAAATGTGTAATAGGTAAAACGCGCATTTCAGTGGGGTACTGCCCTCTTTCCTTAGCTGCACTCTGTGGGCACCTCTTCCCATCAGCGCACACTTTTCGTTGCATCGTGAGGCTGTGCAGCGGGGTATAAACCACGTCCTTATCGATACATCGAGTGGTTTCCTAGCTCGTCTTCGGTTCGTCTCGACAACGCTTCAGTGTCCACATTGGTGCCGCGGGTCTGCAGCAGAGTGAGGGGCCTCTACTGCATCCAGCCCCGTGGCCACACAGGAGGGTAGGAATGTCATCAAGGACTCATGGTACAGCTTGTCATGGCTCCTGGAGCATCCCCACGGCCTCATCGTCGTGGGTCCCTGCTGTGTGTGGCAGAGGCCCTGCCCTGCCGCACACAGGGATGGTGCCGATGGACGAGGCACCATGGATCACGCTCTCTTTGCCATGGCTGCTGCTCTGGCCTCCGCCCGCCGAGGGGCATAAACGGATCACTTGGTCTCTGCTTTGGGGGGGGGTCTCCCAACATTAGGGGAACTTGGGTGTTTGGAGGGATAACTAGAGAAGACATTTCTTAACCTTCCTTTCGCCCCTCACTCTGGCTTTCGCTGTCTGCTTGCTTCAACAGCCTCTAAGCCTCTCCGGGTGGGTCTTCTGTCTTCTTCAGCCCAGCCTCCATGCCCAACGCAACGGGAGCACAGAAGCATTGCTGGCGGATCAGGGGAACAGAGCGGGGTTCGGGGTGGGGTCCCAGGCGGAGCTGCCTGCCTGGCTGGGGCCTTTTGGCTGCTGTATATGAAAGACCCCTTATGCTCACCTGACATTATACAGATTACAAAGTGTCAGCTTACGCCTGCACCTTGGAGGGTGGGCTGAGTTTAAACGTTAAGGATGTCGTTTCACAATGAGAATGATTTTCTACACTCTAGGTGGATTTTCTCATTCTGAGCCTGACACAGGGTGCTCATTTGTGCACGTTGAATGAATGGATGTGTTCGCCCAGACATCCAACCCGGCAGAGTGCAAGCCACACAAGAACAAGAGTCCCACCTGCCTCGTTCACTGCCCTGTCCCTGCCACGCGGGAAGGGTTAGATCCTGAGGATTCGGTTCCACTTAACTGGCAGCGCTGGCCTCATGCAGAGGTAGAATATGGATTTTCTTAAAGGGTCAGCTATGAAAAATGTATCCTAATAGGATTTTTCCCCTAGAAACTTCTTGAGTACCATGGGACTCCACGTTATAGCATTATTTCCACATTTTACTCACGCCTTACCTGCAGCGTGCCCTCCTAACACGCTGCACACCCCCAGCCTAGTTCTCAATAGAGCATGTCTTCTAATTGCCAGTCTTCACCTGGCTCATCCAGCACCTGCAGCAGGGCCCCAGCGCCCCCTTCTCCCTGCTACTCCACCAGCATGGGGCCAGAGCCTGGGTCCCAGCAAGAGTCTGAGTCACATACGGACGTTCATGAATGAAGAGGACACCTGAGGCTCAGCTCGGCAGCCCGGTGTCCAGCTCACCTACCAGGCTCCCAGCAGCAGTGTCTGAGGAGCTGAGCCCTCGGGCCAGGGCCCCCATACCGCACAGCTCCAGGCGTCTCTGGGGACGGTGCCCACTGGGCCCTGGCTGCTGTGTGAACGCTCTCCCTGGAAGAGCCTTGGGCTGGTCCTGCGGGGCAGGCTCAGCGCATGGGTGCTGGGCCCCGGGAACACCGGGCGTGGGGCGCGGGGCCTGGTAGTGAGCATTCTTGGTGTGGTGTGAGGAATTCCTAGGAAGCCGCGCTAACTGTGCAAACTGAGTCTGCATGGAGATAAAATTGTCCAGGAAGGCAGAAACTCGTCTCATTTCTGAAACTCTGCAGCTGGGGAGAGGCTGGTGTTGGGGGCAGATAAGAGGCAATTCTGGGGGAGTGTCTGGAATTCCAATTACTTCTGGGCTTCTCCCAGGCTGGACCTCAGCGGCTCAGGGCTCACCCTGCTTTGAGATATTTGGCCAAAAGGGAGCTGACGTGAGGCTGATGGTACAGTTTTCCTGTGGGAACCGACGGCTCAAAGATGGGTCTCTAACAGGCTCATCGCTACCCTCTCGTTGGATCCGTGTTGGGAAACCACGGGGCTTCTCCTGGGGAGACCCCGTGAAATATACTCAGGAGTGTCTGGGTGGGGGTGGGGCCGGGTCTTTGGAAGTTATTTGGATGGTATGTAATGTAAACAGACTGAATTTCCGTCCACTGGGAGGACTCTGGCTGGCACAAGGACAGAAGAGCTGAACCTCGGAGACGCCCAGCGGGACCGGTGGCAGCGGTGTGGGGAACCTCAGCAGCGGGTGTTCGGGGCTCTCCCAGAGCGGGGTGGACAGACTTTCTCTCTGAATCGCCCTGGAGAAAATGCCTCCTGTTCTCGGTCCCTGCTCGACGCTGACCTGGAGGGCAAACGTGGCCGCAGACAACACACATGTAGGGGCGTGGCCATGTCCCAGGGCAGCGTGTCCCACCAGAGCCGGCGGTGGGCTGGCTCTGTCCTCAGGCAGCCCGTGGCAGCCCCTGTGCCTGCTGAGGCTGGAGAGGCAGGGGTCCCAGCGATCACCTCCAGGAGGGCTTCTGGGAATGAATAATCCGTGTGAGCCTGACAGGTGCTCACATAAGATCAGATGTCCTCTGTGCCTCGGTCCTGTGAACACAGTGACTGAGGGTAGGGTTCCAAGTGACAATGGCCTGGGTGTTCCAGGGACAGAGCAAGTAGCATCCATGGAACCCAGGAGCCCCGAGTGAGAGTCCTGGGGGGCAGGGGTGCTCTTGGAGCTCCAGTTGAGAGGGAGACTGGGGCCCAGGCTCGCGGGTGTCTCCAGGGGGAAGGGTGGAGAGCACGGCTTTGGGTGGCCTTGTTGCCCACCTGCCTGCCTTCCTTAAGGGTCTATTTAGTGTGCACAGTGCTGGGCGAGGCCCTGGGCACCCAGAGGTGAGCCGGGCACCACCTCCACCCACAGACGTCTCAGTTCAGAGTCGCCGTGTTTGAGCTCTCTGGGCACCATGAGGGGAATGGTCCCATCCCACACCAACAAGCCATGAGACGAACACCCCCGCATGCCAATGGAGACCCAGTAAGTAAGGTGTGCTCCCTGGCCCGGCGCTGGCCCTGCTCTGGGGACACAGGTGGCTGCGGCTGAAGAACCTGCCGTGCAGGGCAGACTCAAAGCAGCCCAGAGAAGGCGGGGCTTCTGACAGGCACCGCTGTGAACTCAGCCGGGGCCAGGACACGCGCAGTGAGCACATCCTCACTGTCACGTGGGCATGCCCCCACACCTTCTGGCCACTCGAGGGCATCGCCTGATAGTTAAATAACCATCCCACCTGTGGAGGGAAGCCCCACCTCCTCCATCCTGCTGAAAACTCCAGGGATCCTCAAGCCTTTGCTTTTTCCTCAGTTTCTCTTCCTCCTGAAGGCCGTAAGCTTTGACGCTTCAAACTGGCCATCCCTGATATGTCTGGGCCCTGAGACAGTGACTCAGTTGTCAGTCTTTGGCTGGGGAAGACATCCAAGCGAATGCTGGTCCCAGAGCAGGGACCTGGGTTGGGGGGGAAGACGGGTCAGTAAGGACCTGGGGCTCCGTCCATCCGGGGACTCTGCGAAGCCACGTGGAACCTTACAAGGTTATCCTCACGGAGGGCTGAGGCAGCTGAGATGGGCACCCACCACTCCTCCGTCTGTTGCTGGCTAAGGGCCGACTCTGGGGGCCTAGTGCAGGCTGCAAGTGCTTCCTGCCAGACATTGAACCCCCGGGCATGGGGCACGGCCCCCTGGGCCATTAGGCCTAGTGCAGAGGTGCCTGGTGGCCTCTGGACGTGTTACCCACACTCACACCTCCTCTGGCTCGTCTCTTCTGACCTCAGCTGGACCCACTTCCTTTCCATTTGGTCAACAAACCAAGAGGCTTGGGATGGTGGGGGCTGTACGTGAAGACGGGAAATCTACCGTCTCCACGGGCTTCTTCCCCGGGCCCAGCCTGGGCTCCCTCTCCCTGCAGAGCCCGGCCCTTCCTCCCCTGCTGTCCTCTCCCCAGACCCAGGAGTGAGAGCAGCACCGGCACCCGGCCTTGAGAGCAATAGATGCCCGATAAATAATCACAGGGTGAAGAGGAACACACAGGCACAGATGTTTGAAGGACGTTTGCAACAGGGACACATATTTTCCATCTGGTTAGCAACAGCCAGAGGCGGGGACGATTGTGTCTGAGATAAGCCTCTTCCTGTCGGTGTCCTGTCCCCATTGAAAAGGGTGTTAACTAAGGTAATCTGGAAGATTCCATCCAGCCAGACGTTTCCTGTGCTGTGAAACATTGATAAGGCCTAGAAAGTGGAGAACTGCTGGGGTGAGGGGGACCCCTGTGTGATCTAAAGTTTCCAAACAGGAACTTGACTGGGATCAACTGGGAGCCACCGGAGGCTCTGAGACCAGCCGACAGGGCCCAGAGGGTGTTGTGACCGACAAGAGAGAGGCATGGGGTGAGTTTCAGGACTGCGCGGGATGGCGCGGCACCGGAGCTGGAAAGACAATTCGGCAATTGAGTGAGGGTAGCTCCCGGCCGCCCGGGCCGCTCCAGGGCCGAGCAGGTGGATCTCCGCCCTGGCTGAGGGTTGGCCGGGGCGTCTCCATTCGGGCAGCTGTTGGGCGGTCAACCCTGGGCCCATACAGAGTCAGTGGGGCAACCCTGGTCCCACCGATCTCTGAAAGCCAGCCAGCCCTTCTCCCGAGAACGCAGACCCTCGACTTCCCAGCTCGGACGTTCCATCAGCGTCTCACACTGCTCCAGGCTAGCCCTGGTAGCAACGGGGTTTGGGGAGTTCCCTTGGGAGCTGTTAGATTCTTCACTTGCCAGCCCTCAGGGCTATTTTCCACCTTTGAGAGAGAACCCCTGCACCCGCCCCTCCCCCCCAGTCAGTAATCTCTGTACATGGGCACGTGGGGGGGGGTCTACTAGAATGTTAGCGCTGAGCAGCGGTGTGGGGGCTGCTGGCTGCACCCTGAGCTCTCTGACAGACCGTCAGCCGGGAGCTCCAGACACCGAGTTCTCTGCCAGAGCTACTCGCTGGCCGATTGACTTCTCTTCGTAAGGACCAGCCCGTGGAAGGCTGCCAAGTCATTCTCGTGATTTCTGCAGGTTTTATTGGGAGTTTCTGGTTTCCACACGTGCCGCCGCTGAGTTTAACTAGGCTGATTTAGTTCTTACCTGTTAGCTGGCTATGACTCCTCATCAGCCTGAGATCTTGGTAACTGCACTTGCCATCCATTATCTGATTGGGGCCTGAGACTGATGGGGACTCGGAGAGGTTAAGTCATTTGCCCCAGGTCACACAGTTGTGGCAGACCCGGGATTAGATCAGAAAGTCGGCTGGATGGCAAACCTGTTATTCTTTTCATAATAAACAAATAGACAAAATAGAAGCAAACTCATAGATGCAGAGAAGATTTTTACAGTTGCCAGATGGGAAGGAGTGGAGGGGTGGGCTGGGTGAAAAAAGCTGAAGCGACTGAGAAGTACAAATCGGCAGGTACCGAACAGTCACGGGGACATCAAGTGCAGCGCAGGGAACAGTCCATCATAGAGTGATGACCGTGCGTGGGGCCAGGTGGGTACCACACTTACTGGGGGATCACTTTGAAAATTACATAAATGTCTAATCGCTCTGCTGCGCACCTGAAACTAACACACCATCGTATGTCTACTGCAACTGAAAAATAAAAAATTAAAATTAAAAATATTTTTGCAAGAGCACAGGGTTTGAGAGGCAAGGTGCCCTCTGGCCCCACCACCAGCCACAGGGAGGGCTTGGGGCAGCTGCCGCGGCCAGCCCTCCTGGGAAGGGCCCCTTCGCCAAAGATGGTGCCGGGGCTCCCTGTCCTCCCCTTCACGGGTGGAAGCCTCCTCTCCGCAGCCTGCGAAAGTGACGCCGATGGCAGGGGTCTTCCCGAGTGCTCCCCAGAACCACCGGGGAGCCCCGAGCTGGGAGTGCCAGGGAGGCACCGAGGCTGAACCCAGCACAGATGCCGATATCAGAAATGCAGATCATCAATACGGAAGTTCCCTGTGTTCCACAAAATGCACTTTTTTCCAGCATTCCAGTGGTGGGAAAACAGTAATTTCAATTTTTATTTTTATGCTCCCTTTCTCCGAAAGGGGAGAAGGACCCAGAAGATTGCTTGGGTCCACACTAATGGGTCGGAACGGAACCTTCACTGTGAAAAATATGTGTGTGCACACACTTACAAGCAACTGTGAGTTCGCATGCCGGTGTGTTCCACATCTCTGTGTAAATGCGTGGGCTTGATTTTGCCTAAAACACACACGTGTCAGAACGCATGTCTGACTGTCTTTGTGTACATGGGTCTGTGTGCGGGAGTCTTCTTCACACATGTGGAGCCCTGAGCCCGTGTGAGTAGGCAATGAGCATGCACACCAGTGTGCGTCTGCACGGGGGTGTCACAGGCCATGCGTGTCCGTCCGTTTGCGCTCGGCCTGCTCTGCGGCTGTCCCGGGTCCTGCCTACCCCTGGGAGGACCCACGCATGCCAGGCTCCAGAGCCTCTGTGCTCTGCTACCTGCCAGAGAGCGGGAAGCCACCTGGACTGCCTCAGGGCCCTTCGGGGGGCACTGAACTTCACCACTGACTTTGTCCTCAAGGAAAAGAGGAAGAATAGACGCCTAACCTCAAAGCGAATTCAGAACAAAGTAGGTTTACTGGGTCCCGACCGGACTCACGGAAATGAGCAGCGAGAAGGCTGGTGCGGACTCAGGGGTTCATGTCTGCGTGGGACGCGCAGCTCCTGCACCCTCGCCGGGTCCGTGTCTGCAGCAGCAGAGTCTGCCCCAGCCCGGCTGGTTTCAACTTGTCTGGCTCCCCAAGTCTCAGCCCCTCTTCTCCCGGTCAATCCACTGTCATTTGGTTCAGTGCAATTCATCTCAAGGCAAGTCAGTACAATCATACAACAAAAATGAAAACATCCTTAAACCCCAACAGGTGTTGAGAACGTGGAGGTCTGCGGCCGGAGATGGAGGCGTGGCCGCAGGGGTTTTGTCGGAGGGCGCTTTCCGGAACACCACCTCCCAGGGAGCTGGAGAGGTGAGTAAGAGGGTGTTTTGGGCTCAGAAACACCACCGCTGCTGATGCCGTTGAGGAGAGTGATGCCAGGCCCACCAGTCCAGCATCCCTTCCGGAGAACCCAGGGGCAAGTGAATGCAGCTGTGGCAAGTGTCGACTAGGAGGATGGAACCCCCGCCCCGGACACCCCTCCTGATGAGCTAACCCTGCGGCTTAGCGTGGACCCGCACCGCGCGGAGGTTCCATCGGAAGGCCCTTGCCCGCCGGCCTCCTGCCGTCTGCAGATGGGCTCTCCCTCCTGTGGGTCTGCACACTGGGGTCGGGACGGGGAAGCCTGCTTGAGTTTCGTGGTTTGTTTCACCCACTCGCCGTGCCTCCTGTCCAGGAGGAAGCGTGGTGGGGGGCCGGGGAGGGGGGGCCTGGGGGAGAGAGCGCCACAGCAGCTCTCTGCACTACTTGATGCGGGGAAAGCGAGCACCCTGGGCTCGTTTGCTCAAAGGGTTCCAGCACCATGACCCCCATCGCCCAGAGGTAACCCCTTCTCAACGCAGTCAGTCTCCCTCCTGAACTTACGCACTTTTATCAGTCTTCACCGCCTCCCCCCAAAATGCGAAGGCTCCCAGGGAGTCAGGGTGTTTTTGAAAAACTTACCATCCACTCCAAGGAAGAAGATGAGGACCTTCACAGGGCCGTCCCCAGGCGCCGTGGCTGTGTTGTAGGCACACAGCTGCAGGCCACCGACGCTCCCTGCGCCCGGTCCCCCTCCCACCGTGGCAAGACCGCGTGCATGAAAATGCGTTAGAAAGAGAAATCCTTCGCTCCAAAGGGCCATGTACTGGGGACTACCTGCTGCTTAGACTTCCACCCAGGGCGAGCGTTCCGGGGGAGCTGTGGAGACAGACAAGTGAGGCACCGTTTCTACCACCCCGGTGGAAGGACCCTGCGGGCAAGGGCGGGCTCACCCACCACGCTTTGTTGGAAGCTTGGGCCTGCACCTTCTCCTTCCTTCTGGGGGAACACCCTGATTTTCCCAGGTGCTCCCCATGCTTCTCTGCCATTGTCTACAGTTCCGGTGTGGTTGACCCTATCCGCTGGCCCCGGTCCAAAGCTACTCGCCCTGGCCAGAAGGACTGGTTCGGGGGATGGTCAAAGACATGTCCTGGGACTGATGGGGGAAAGTGTCCCTTTTCTCAGCCAGGACAGCTCAGAGGCAGATGCCTGAGGAAGCAGGCACAAGAGAGGGATGCCGGCCAAGGAAAGAGAGAGACCGAGTCTGAGGGCCTGTTCCAGGCCCAGCACCCTGCCCCTTGAGTGGCGTGGTGGAGGCAGCTGGCCATCCACTCGGGCACACCACAGCCCGATGTCCCTTGGAGTGAGGTGGGAGCAGGCCCCACAAGCGAGGAGCCCACATGGGCGGGCTGTGAGGTGCGTTGCCCAGGTGCCCCATCAGGAACTGAACACCTGTCACCTCTGTAGGTGCCAGCCCCCTTCGGACACTGCCCCTCAGAGTCATGCCGCCTTGATGGGTGGGACCCTCTCCTCCCACCTGGGACATCTGTGAAGGTCCCTCTCATGTCCAGAGGTCCTTGTGGGCTGGCTTAGGCCGGTTTGGGGCTTGAATCGCAGCTCGCCTTTTCCCTCTCCCCAGTCACATGCCCTTTCCTTCTACCCTGCAAGACTGCTCTTCCACCCAAATTCCCGTCTCTGTCTGCCTGCTGGAGAACCCAGCCCATGACAGCTGACCCGAGAACATGCTAAGAAAGGGGACACTCAGAGGAGGTTCTGTAGCTGGACAAACCACGGCTCATCCGGAGCCGAGAACGCCTCCATGGGGTTGGGGGAGCGCAGAGACCCCCAGTGCTGGGTAGCAACAGAACACTTGCTAACCCTCAATGGAGGTGAGTGGGGTGGTTACTGGGGGAAGGGAGGGTTGGCTGCGGCAATGGAGCAGACGTATTACAAATACGGGAGAGGAGGAGATACAAGGACAGAGGACCGAGTGGCTATTGCTAAGCTCCAGGGACTGATTGGCAAGTAGCAGCTGCGTCTGAAGGCCATGGACCTCCTGGTTGGCACACAGAGAGCTCTCAAATCCAGCGAGAGGGTGGGGAAAGCTGAGGACTTCCTTGTCAGAATACTTGAGCTCCAAAGAGAGGAAACTCCCCACTTGGGCGGGTCTGCTATGCAAGGTCAGGGCTTGGCTGGGAAGCATCTGGGTTGATCTGTCCTTAAGCCTTGACCTTCCAGATTCCCTTGAACCTCCAGGTCACTCCTCCCTTTTAAGGGCCGGCCTCTCCCTTTATTTGAAGATGACGAGGAGGCCTGGCCCCTGCAAGGGAGCATCAGCCACCCTCCAGTCCTGCCTCCGCCCACCCCCTCCCCCACATCGCTCCTACTAGGCTGAGAGGGAGGGGGTGCTGGAGGAGCTCAGGATCCCTGGCCTGAGTCAGCAGGAGCTGTAAGAATATGCAGGGGCTGCCATCAGGTTGGAAAGAATGCAAACTTGCACAAGCCACTGTTTACTGATTTGGGAGCCCATTCCTGAGACACCCTGCAAAGAACTCCGGCTCCTGGAGATGCTGAGACAGCACTGCCTCCGAGGAGCAATGGGAAACTGTGGTCCACACACCGAAGCTTGGACAATGCCAAGGTCCCTCCCGGCTCCAGAGGACTCTGTGGGTTCAGCCCGAGGCCCTGGCTGCAGCTTCTCCCTCTGCCAAAGCCTGCTCTCTCATTCCCGCTATTTCACGGAGGCCAACTGCAAAAATTACCAACAAACTGTCTGCAACCTAACTTTGATCTCAAAGTCTGTTGCCAGGAGAACCCCACCGGCCACCAACACCACCCCTCGGCAGGTCCGAGACCCCGAGTGCAGCTGCGCACACCTGCTCCCTGGGTCTCCGTGCACACAGGGCTGAGGGCCAATGATCGGCCCAAAGCAGACTGGTGATGAGGCCAAGTCTCAGTGCTACACATGCCCATTCTTCAAAGCCATTGTTCTGCTTTCTGTGTCCTGCTGTGTTTTCCTATTTAATCCATATTTTTATTACCACTCTGTTGGCGAAGTGTCTAGATTTGCAGGCAGAGAAAAACCAAGCATGTTGGAAGCGGCAGGAACACTCTGCATGCGATGATGAGCCAAGTGCCTGGGACTTGTTCGTTCGGTCTTTGATTTACTCACTGAGCAAACTTCGGCGAAGCTCTTACTCTGCGCCAGGCCCTGGGCTCGGTACCAGGCGCACAGCAAGGAACAGAGCTTAGACCCTGAGTCCAAAACCTGTGGTCCAGCAGGACAGAATGACGTGCAAACAAGTGAGTGCCATACATCACGTAAAGGCAGATAGGCAGTGGTTAAAGCTTCCACTTTCAACCCACAAGAATAACCGAGCAGCATTTTTTGAAGCAGAGCCCCCTTGGGACCGCTGTGCTCCCTCCAACCCCCCACCTCCCTGCCCAGAGTCAGTAAAATGCTGGCATCACCTGGCACAGAGCTGGCAATAAAACCGACGACCTGCCTCTCCCTTGTTCCACTGATCCCATTGTGAGCAGGGGCATGGGGTGCAGCCCTGTGTCCCCTATTACAGAAATGACACCCAGGGCCTCTGAGTGCCAGCACAGGCAGGTGCGGCGCGCCGGCAGCTTTGAGCCGAGCAGATCCTGTTGGCAACATTTTCACACTCATTTCTTTACTTGGTGGTAATTCCCACGGCCAAGCGGGATGAGTTGCAGGCCCCGCCACTCCAGGAGGGAAAGGGTACTGTCCTGTTGGCTGCTAGGAAAACATGGACAGGTGACCTGGGTCTCCGTTCCCCTTTTTGCAGCACCGGTTCCCGTAGAGCCCATCCTGTTAAGGGGGCGCACGCCAGAACTTCCAAAGGGGAGAAGGAGGCTCACAGAAGGAGGGCAGAGACGTGGGTTCAGAGTTCAGCGTGGAGAAGAAGCAGAGGTAGGAGCGAGACAACTGGTCATGAACCAACACCTGAGTACTGCTGCTTCCCATCAAAAGTAGAAAAGACAGCACGTGACTCAAAGGCTTCCTGGTGGGCGGACAGAGGGATGCGGGTAGACAGCTGGCAGGAGGGGTTACTGTCCAAGCTGGATGGTCAAGAAGGGACACCACTCTGGGAGTCGAATCTAGATGTTATTCCTTGCTACACTCCTAGCACCTAGCCCAGTGTTTGGCACACAGTAGGAGCTTCATACCCATTCCTTATATGCATAATTATGGACTGAGTTAATCCCTTTGTTTATAAAGGTCTGTCCAGAAAAAGTCCAGCCACTGTTAATACAATGGGAACGGTTTGCATGACATCGATGTCACCTGGCAGCCAAGGAGAGTGGACTGGAATGCACATGCATGAACAATGACGACCTCACTGTACTAGTCAGTGGGGGCGGTAGATGCCATTGAGTGACCAGGTGTACTGTGTGACTGTTGCATTCAAAATGATGAGTCGAGCAATGAATCTGTATCAAATTTTGCATTAAGCTTGAACATCCCTCCACAGAAATGATTCGGATGATTCAGAAGGCCGCAGCTGTGGGCAACCGGTGACTGGCAGCTTCATCGTAACGTGCCCACTCATGCATCACATCTTGTGCAGGTTTTTTTGCGAAACGTCACATTACCCAGGTGACTCAGCTGCCCTAAAGCGCAGATTTGGCACCCTGTGACTTCTGACTTTTTCCAAAACTAAAATCACCTTTGGCACGGAAGAGATTTCAGATCATTGATGAGATTCAGGAAAATAGGGCCGGGCAGCAAATGGTGACTCCAACAAAGGATTTTGCAGTGAGTTTTGAACAGTTGAAGAGACACAGGGAGAACGACACTGGGAGAGCTGCGTGAGGTCCCAAGGTGCCTACTTTGAGGGGGACCGAGGCGTCACTGTCCTAGGTACCATGTTTCTTGTGTTTTGTATCTTCTGCAAGAAATGTCCCTACTTGGCATCGTGCCTGGCTGGATACTTTCAGGACAGCCCTTGTACGGTGCTCCTGTTGTTTACGGCGACATGTTCAACATCCATAATGTCTTCCCATGATTGCTGTCTCTCACCCCGATTTTTCCCTGAACAACTTAGACACCTTACCAACAGACTGTAAAAACGTGTGTTAAATAGGAAGGCACAGCGGGATGCCAAAGGAAGCACCGCATCCTGGAATGCAGACACGTGCCTGGGTCTCCAAAGGGCAGCAGCGCCCGACACTGGGGGAGTCATTTCCAACACTGCACTGCTTCCTCGGGCTGACGCCGGACCTGCCTCACACACGGGGTATGCAGGGTCTCCCCTCATTGCCGAGAACCGTAGCGGGGGTGCAGGCTGGTTCGTGGGTGTTCATACAGACACGCGAAGCGATGAGGTTGTTTGGACGGTGGCTCTAAACAGCGTCAGGGTAGAGGCAGGGTCACCCAGCAAGGTGGAGCCTTGACAGGTTGTTCGCTCCCGTGAAGGGCACCTGGGGGCAGGGAAAACGGTCGCAGCGCCTTGGGTGGCCCTTTGCCGCTATGCCGATCATTTGCCACTGGGCAAAGCACGTTACCCGCTGACTCTCGTGAGCTAATCATCCTCACTGTCTTGTGGAAGGATGATACTGTTTATCCCCATTTTACGGATGAGAAAAAGGAGATGCTGGTAAAGTCTAGTGTCGCTGCAGATAGGACACTGGTATGCGGAGCGGCCGGGATGGCAGGTCAAGGGGTCCCTGCCTGCGAGGCCGGAGCCCTGATGTGGCACAGCCTGTCCGCTGTGCCTGAGCGCCGGCCCTGCGGCAGGGGGTCCTCCCCGGCCCCTCACCGCCCTTGTCCCGTTCAGCGCTGACCATTCCCGACCCTTTGCCGTGACAGTTGCAGCTCGGCTGTCAGGCTCAGGGCAGGAGCACGTTGCTGACAGGAAAACATGGGTGCAGGCCACCACGAGGACAAGGGCTGGGACTGTGTGTCACATCCTGCGATCGCGGTTATTGTTGCTGGTTCCTCCGTCAAGCCCCGGCCTAAGCACTTTTCATGCGTATTTAAGCCTGTCTGCAGACCAGAGGGTGCGGGTTGCTGTCGCTCTGACCGGACGGTCAGAAAGGAAAGGAGGAAGCCAGGAAGGTTATCTCAGTTCAGCCTTCACAGTCCCCTCACCCGAGGAAGCAGAAACTTCGAGAGGCCGAGCAGTTCTTCCAGGCCTCACCACCTGAAGGCAAAGACGTAGAGCTCACGTCGGCTGCACCTGTTCGGAGGTTGAGTCTTCCCACCGGGCCTGCCACGGCCACCACCCCCCTATCAGGAGCGGGGAGCAGTGGGCGGTCCCTGGCTTCTGTTGAGTGTCCTGCCTCTGTGGCCACTCCCGCTCGTCCCGGAGGTGGGCCTGGCTGCACAGCTGCTGCTGGCCTCTCTCCGTGTCTGCTTGTCCCCTCACTCACATGCAGCAGCTGCTTCCCCGCTGTACGTTTTTCCAGTTTACGGAAGGTTTCACAGAGATACTCTACGTTCAGATTCTAGGGAGACCCGTACCATTAAAACGCACAGCCATGCACAAGCCCCAAAGCCGACCGTTCTACATGTACATGTTTAAAAAGGTCTTGATGGGCCAAGTAAGAGCAACGCTGACCTCTGGCCACTGGATCGACAACATGGAAGTCATCGATCCCCTTGGAAAGAGCAGTCTCGGTGCATGGTGGGGACGGAAGCTTGTTTGCAGTAGATTTGAGAGAAAAATAGTGACAAATCATCCCAGGACATTTCTTTTAAAAAGGAGAAGAGAAATAAGACAGTGAAACAAGGAGAGGGTTCAGGGTAGATGACAGAAGATAAGTAGATCGACAGATAATAGTGGATACCTGATAGGTAGGGATGGAGGTAGGTAGGGGACAGATAGATAGGTGGGTAGGTAGAAAGGTAGAAGATACGGATGGATGACAGAAAGGCAGGTGGATAGATAAATAACATAATATTAGTCTGCTGCTAGGAATGACCCAAGAGAGAACAGGGGTGTGGAAGAGGAAATAAAGGTGGTGCCCACGGTTCCCGGGGCAGGCAGATGTGGGGTGCAGGGTGCAAGCTCCGTGCCGGCCACTCTGCCTGAAGACTCCTTGCCAACAGAATTGCTTGCTCTTCATTTGTCAGCAAAGCCTTTTCTCTGGCCGATGTCAGTTCACAGTACGTATCTTAGCTTGTTCAGGCTCCACCCCATCAGACCTGGCTGCCCTTTAAGTTCCAAACGAACTTCACTCATCACATTCCTCATCAGCTCGAGTTCGGCACACAAGACTCCTCTGGTCCAAACTGCTTCCAGCCTCCCGCGCCAAGGCCACCTCTCCGCGTGGCTTCCTCTGCTTGCCTGGGCAGTGGATCGCTCGGGGCCGTGGGGTACTGGGATGCTTTGCTGAAGTGACCCAGGCGCCGAGGTGGACGGAGCCTCCCTCGCGGCTGATGAAGCTGCTCTCTGCCCGGGTGGGTCCTGTCACTCTCCTGACCTCTGGCAATGGATGACTGTTGGGAGAAACGAGCGGGCGTCAGGTCTGCTGCCGCACTCTCCAGCCCTTGATGAGCGGCTTGTCTGTTAGAGGGCTGGCTGGGGAACGCCCGATGAGACTGGTGGTTCTCGTAGGAGGCGCTCCCCAAAGGAGCCGGGGTGGGGGTGGAACTTTTAGGAGTCTGGCCCCACCCAGAATGAAGGAATCAGACTCTGGGTATTTGGGTAGAGGGGGGGCGCTCCCTCTGTGTTAGGAGTTGGGCTCTGGGCAGAGGGCTCTCAAGGCCCTTTCATTCCGTGCACTCAGAGGATTCAGTTTCATGCTGTTGATCTCGGCCCACAGACTGGTGCTCCGATACCAGGGAGACCCCGAGAGGCCCCCCGTGTTCCAAAGGGCGGCTCCGTGCCCCTGAGAAGACACTGCATTCTCTCTTTCTTGTCTCCACCGCAGCCTGACTTGTGTCTCTTCATCTCGGTCGGCACTGACTGCCTGCTCCTTGGGAGCCCCTACAGCACAGGGGCTGCTTAGCTCACTCCTGTTTCTCCTGTGGGCCCACTAAGTATCTGACACACAGTGGGTCCTCTGTCTACTTTTCGGTTTTTCTTCCCATGTCGTAGCAACATTGAACCCAGCCAAGTGGTGCTGCCCTCCATCACACCACTCCCTCGACCTTGAGAAACATAATTGAGTGTGGTCAAGGCTCCGGATGAACTAGTTAGTCATTTCCCTGGAAAGGTTTCGCAACTGCCCCGGTTTTCACATGAAGGCCATCATGTTGTAATTCCCAGGAGTGAGCACCACCCCCATGAGCCCACACACACCTCTGGGCACTGGGTGGTGGGGCGTGTGAGCCAGAGGGCATGAGCGATGTCCCGTGAACCCCACCTGGGGGTTGTCCTCCCATTAGCCCCAACAGGGGGACACTGCTAACCCCCCACCACAGCCGAGACTCTGAAGCCCAGGGAGCCCCACTGCATGCTGGGGGAGGGCAAGTCGCTTCTTCCTGGACATCATTTCCCTGCAGCCTCGCCTCCCACCCAGCACCTTCCCAACACATCGCCGGGTAAGTGACAGCGGCCATTGCTGGTGTGGCTTAAGACTGGGCAGCGAGCAAAACCACGTGGAGAGCAATGACCACGGAGGTGACTCAGATGGGCCCTGACTTTGGGGGGGACCCAAACCACTGAGGGAGGTGAGGGCCCTAATCCAAGATGACTGATGTCCGTCCAAGAAGAGGAAATTAGGACGCAGAGAGAGTGACCCAGGCCAGGGAGCATGCGGAGGACAGGGGACAGACGGCCGTCTGCAAGCCCAGGAGAGAGGCCTCAGAGGAAACCAACCCTGCCAGCGTTTTCGTCTTGGACACCGGAAGAACGTACCCGGCTTCATAAGGGCTGGCTGTGTTTCTTACATTTTTTAAAGGGCTCTGATGCACCTCAGGCTTTTAATGATCTTTTTTCCACCTGGTTTTTTTTTCCTTGTATAAATGTGGCTGCTGAGGCAGCATTATTAAATGCATTATTATTAAAAACAGTTGGATCGTAGCATACAAGCCCACCTGCGCCGAGCCTGCCAACCCTATCCTGAAGTTCCCTTCCCAGTCTCGTGCCCCCCAACCCCAATCCTACCACCGGCACCCGAGGCTGCCTGCAGGGTGAGCCCTCAGACCCCAGCTCCGAGGGAGTGGAGGGAAAGGTCAGGTTGTGGCCCCCGAAAGTAAGTGTTCGGCCAGAGCCTACAGGGACAGAGGGCACGTTGCCCCCTGCTGTGCTCCCCTGTGACCCACTCCAGCTGGACCAGCAAGGAGCTCAGCAACTCTGAGGTGGGCTGCGGTTCCCAGCTCCCCACACTGCTGTGAGCGTTTCCTTAGGAGAGAGAAGACAAAACCGCCTGTCGCCGCAGTGGCAGCGAAGGACAGACTTTAGAGTCGAAGTCAGCTCGGGGGACGCCACCACCCCACCCCCCGACCCTCCTGTCTGCAGAGTGCTTTGTGCACCGACGTCTGAGGCCCCTTTCCTACTGCCCACGGGCCCCGGGTCCCCTTCAGGAACCCGGGGAGAGCTCGGAGACAGGCACTGCACACTCACTCACCCCATGATCAGACACAACCCTGGGGGTTCCTGGGTCCCCCCAAACCCCACCGGGCCATGGGGAGTTGGACGAGCCTGGGTGGGGCCACCCCAGTCACCCACAGGGAGCAGAGCTGCCCCGTCACAAGCTGCAGGTGCGAGGCCTGGCCAGGAAGCCGGGAGAGCGGGCACCTTCCCCGAGTTCGTCCTCATCAGGGAGCGAGGGCAGGTACATCCGCCCGAGGTCACCGATACCCGCGGTGTCCGGGCTCAGGGCCGGTTCTTCTTCAAAAACAGTTGCTTCAGGTGCAAGCTGCCACGAAACTTGTCCACTTCGAGTGTGCGGTTCAACAACCTTTTTAAAGTGTGCTGGCAGAGTGGTGTGACCAGCGCCCCAACCTAATTTCAGAACAAACTTCACGCCCCTGAGCACTCCCCATTCCCACCCGCACACCAGGTGATCCCTCACTCACTTTCTGTCCGTGGATGAGCCTTTTCCGGGCATTTCAGATGAATGGACTCACGCAGTGAATACGTGGTCTTTTGCGTCCGGCTCCCTTCGCTGAGCACGCTGTTTTGGGGTTCACCCACGTGGTAGTGGGTACCGGTATTCTGTTCCTGTTTCTCGCCACCCTGCAGCCCCAGGGCCCACTGCTTAAGGTTATAGCATGTGTGTTTGTGTGTGTGTGTGTGTGTGTGTGTGTAGATAACAGGGGTGGGGCCACATGGGGAGCGGGGGCTGGGCTGCTGTGTCAGGAGCTATTTTAGTGTCTGTCCATTTTTACAACATAGGTGGCCTGCATGCGGGGGCTCCAAGAGAGCTGGGAGGGCTCGGGAGGTAGTTGCTGCCTCTTTCTACCTCAGAGGCGAGGGCTGGCCGGGACAGCCTGTTGTCCTCTCATTCCTCTGAGGACAGTAGGGACCTTCCATTGCCTGAGCTGCAGGACTTCGGGACCTCCGCCCTGAACAGAGCTGAATTTGTGTTTATGACCTGCCCAGACTCAAAAGCTCGATATTCTTATTCTCATCACGACTGGTGGTCAGAGGACTTCCTTACGCTCTGTCCAGTGATGAAGGGCCTGGGATTTTGTTGACAGGGAGTCCGGGAGGTGCCATCCTATGAAGCCCCTGCCAAACCCCTTGCGCCCCGTGGGTGGCCTCACAGGAAGTGTGAGAAGTGTCGGGACCAGGACTCAGCCCTGAGAGTGGCCAGAGGCCCCAGCACCTCCTAGAGGCCAGTCTGGGAGGCCTGGAGATGCCACGGCAATCAAGCCACGTGCTCATCTGCTGTGTTTGAATCCGCACATGGGAGAAAGGATCTGGGCACGTCCGTGAGCTCCAGAGAGCGGGACAATGACCAGTGAGTGGCAGTCACAGTGTGTGGACAATAGGAGAGGACTATCACAGGGAAGGAGTCTCCTGGGCAAGGGGCTTGAGGTCTGGAGAGAGCACGGGTCCCAAGAGGCGATCTAAAGGGGATTTAGATCGAATTTAGATAGAATCCTGGTCACCTGAACTAAAAAAGCTCAGCTTGGGCGACGCTGGCAGAAGCTGCTGGCCATAGACTCACTCCCTCCTGGTGCCAGGACGCCGGGCTGGGGGGCACAGACGCCCCGATTCTGCCTGCCCCCGGTCAGGACCACGGAGTCCCTGGGCACGGCTGACTCTTCTTGGGAGGAGCCTCCGGGTCTGTTGTCCAGCAGTCGGAGGGTAATTGGGTTCAATTACTCATTTTCCGCCGTAAGCATTTTTCCATCTCTGCGACTGCAGGGCTTTGGGGTGAAACGGGAGGCACCAAGTAATAAGAAGGGAGTAAATCCATGAATCATTCCCACGTCTTCTGACGTCCGCAGCTCTGTGAGTCCCCCTTAATGTTCCCAGTGTTAGCGAGGGAGTTGAATAACTACTGTATTTAAGAGGGACAGCGAACTTGCATCGTAATCATTCTTACAAGATCTTTTATGGATAGCAACAGTGTCCACACTGCGATTTTACATCCCTCTCAATAAGGGTCGATCGCCGTGGGCAATTTTGAATGAGATGGCCCTGACTTCTATCAGCAGGAGGTCTCCTGGCAATGGGCCCGCTCTGTTTCCTGGCTCTTCCCCAGAGTAAATTAACTCTCTCCACCCTCTGCGGGCAGCAACCCAGACGGACGGATCAAATTTTACACCATTGCTGACTCTCAAGGGCTCCTGGAAGCAGCGGGCCCGGCCCGTGGATGGTCCAGGCTCAGCCAGATGCTGCCCACAGTGGGCTTCCCCGTGGTAGCGCTCAGCGGCCGCAGAGAAAGTTCCTCCTTAGGCCAAGCAGAGCGGGGCACACCAGGCAAAGTGTTCTGGAGGCGCGTCTGCATCCAGGGGCAAGCACCAATCACGTTTGAAGAACAGCAAGTAGATCCAAATGACAGAGAAGGGTGTGTGGTGGGGGGGGGGGGAGGTGGCCAAGACATGGAGAAGCAAGAGGAAACCAGATCACAGAAGACCCCGTTGAAGACACTCAGTTGTCCAATCAACTTAAGTTGTAACAAGCAACTTAAGAGGTCCTCCTACAACTCCTCCTTGCCCTAGCTTAGAAGGGAGTCTGCCTCCTTAGCCTTGGACTCCCTTCTGGAGCTTTTGTCCTTTAAATCTACCTAGTGCAGTGAATTCACTCAGCTCCAAGTGTCAAAGGCAGATGAAGCTTGTAGACCTCTGTCCCGCCCCACCCCAGAATGCCACGCAAACAGAACGTGACTCCGGGCTCGAGCCCACGTGGCTCTCATAGCACCACACCATGCGGTGGTCTGAGCTCCCAGTGAGTTAGGGGCCATCAGTCCCTTTGGCAGGTGAAGGAGGCCCAGGGAGATGGGGTGGGAAGTCTAGGGTTGCTCAGGTCCTGGTGGCGGAGCACAAAACTGCCACCAATGGTCGACCCCGTCAGTGGTGCTCCTGCTGGCTGGGAAGCGATGTCGTCAGCCTTGGCCTTGGGCAGACTTGCCGAGAACCTGAGCAATGTCCTGCTGACCTGGGCCCCACAGAGCAAGCCCGGGCTGGTCTCGGGTTCTTCCCTCTCCCCGGTCTGAGCTTCTGGTGCTGACATTGAGCTCAAAGAACAGCCTGGAAACCTGGGGTTGCCTTGTTTAATGGGTTGGTTGGCTAATAAGTGACAGCCAATGCCAGGTGGCTTGCTAGAAAATCCAGCTTCCACTTTCTTTAATTGTCTTGCTTACACATGAGGGCATTGGATAAACAGGCTGGTCAGCTTGAATTCCTGGTAAGTTTATGGTCTTCCAAATGGAAGGCAGAAAAAGCCCGAGGAAAGGTCAGTGCCTGCTCCCTAGGGTCCCCTCCCCAGGGTCCCCGCTCCTGCCCTGAGCTTCTGCCACGCCGTTTCTGAGCCATGAGGGCCAGATGTCAACAAGGTGACATATTTCATCTCGTGGAAAACTCAGACAGTGGTTAAGGCTGCACTGAAAGAATTCTGAGACCGCCCTGAGGCCCGGGGGCAGGGACTTCTGTGGGCGCAGCGTTCGGATGGCGGCGCGCACACAGCACGTGCGTGGCCCCAACTCTGGCCGGTGACGGGGGCTTGTCAGATCTAGAGGAGGGGAGTATTTGAACTCCCATTGGCCTTGAATCAGAGCTTCCACAAGGGAGCCCTAGGTCTCTATCCATCTGCAAAACACACTTCCTGATGATTCTTGCTTTCTCTATCAATAGGCCACATGTTCAGAGGGGAAGGGGTACCTGGTCCAACGCAAAACAGGGGGGACATGCTGCGGCCGGGACTCAAACCCAGATCTGTCCAACTCCGATGCCTGTTTTCTCCACGCATTAGGGCTTTCTGCCCCTCGTGTTCCTTTCCAGCGGAGGCCAGTTAAAATTTGTGTAAGGATGCACGCATTTTTTTTTTTAAAAAAAGGCCAAAATTAGTAAGTAAACATTAATTTGGCATTATTTTTTTTAAAAGATTTGAAAATTAAAGTCATAGAACTGTTACAGAGACACTCGTCAAGCCCTGAAATATTTGTTCCTGAACTTGAAAGGCAACAGCTTTTGAGAGCTATTGTAGATGCTTGAAGAGGTGACCTCAGGCCTTTCCTGAGATTAGCCCAAAGCAGATAAGGATAAAGTGTTCTCATTAAGACTATTAGACCAGGCAGGGGACAGCGCCTCCGGGCCACTTTAGCCAGGAGCATCACCAGCCTGACAGCCACAGCACCTGAAGGCAGAGGGACCTGAAGTCTGCCTCCAGCCGCAAAGCAGGCAAACAAGCCGGGCGCTCAGCAGAGCCCCCTCCACTGGTCCGATGTGACGCAGCACGTGACCGGGCTTTTTCGTTCCGTCCAGTCTCTAGGGCATCCCGTGGCAGGTCACATGACTGAATGAAAAGCGAGTAGAGATGAGAAGGGTACGGACTAAATGGTGCCCAAGGGCGTACAGTCCTTAAGCTGTTCCCTCTTTCAGATCTTCACGGGGGCACCTGTTTCCGGGGGTAGTGTGGGTGTGGTGGGTGACAGCCATGCCAGGCAGGGGCTGTGTGCAGATAACCGGACTGTTCCATGGGTCATGGATGCCCTTTCAGGGTGGGGAGCGGCGGATGCTGCCAGATGTCCTTTGCACACAGGCTGCTCTGGCTGAGTGCGGGGTGTGCACGGGAAGAAAGAACCCTGGGGGCGGGGAGACCGTCCAAAGGCCAGTGGGAAAGTGTCTGGCTTCCTGCTCCTCCGCCCGGAGAGGGCAGGGGTTATGCCCGGCTTGTTCTGCCACCTGTGGGCCCACAATAAATACTGATTAAGGGGATGGGTGGTGCCATTTCAGTGACCCCGGTGAACAGGTGATGAACTGAGAAAAGATGGCAGGTTCGAGAAGTAGGGGATAAAAGTCTCGAGGCCTTGGTAACTGATAGAATCCGACGTGACAGCAGAAAGGCTTGTGGCCTGGGGACTCAGGGCTCTCCTCACCGAGCGCTGGGCGGGGATGCGGCTGGGGTGCCTGTGGACCTGCAGCTGGGGCTGTCTCAGACCCTCTGAGCCTCTCCCCTCAGCGCTGGCCCTTTGCACGTGCTGGTCCTCCAGCCCAGAAGCTCTTTGTCCCTGCCTCCCGTTCACTCTTCCTCCCCTGGCCCCGGTCAACCTCACCTCCCAGCCAGGCAGTCGGGTTCCCTGGCATGAGACTCTAGGGAAGAAACCAGCTCCTTCCTTGCTGACCGTGGCTCTCGATTGGCAACTGACCCCCACGAGTGTGGTTGCTTGATCGGTGTCTATCGCCTGCGCTAGAGGGGCAGCTCCGTAAGCCAGGACGATTCTCTTTGTGGTCACCAGTGTATGCCTAGTACATGGCACCGTACCTGCACACAGTAGGCACTCCATCAATATTTGTTGAATGAACAAACAAGTGAAAGAACATGTAAATGCTGTTATAAATAGTGAGTGCACAAAAAAGCAGCACGTGATACACCCAAGTCCCAGTTCACTTCCCCGTGGGGTCCAACAGGCCCCCAGTGTAGAGTCGGAACAAAACAGGTTCTGGGCTTGAATCCATGTGCCTGTCACATAGTAGTGGGTCCCTGGTCAGCACTTGTTGGGGGGTTCCTGGCTTTTCTTATCACCTTGTCTTAAGGCCTTTAGGCAAAAAATGCAACCCTCGGGGCCCTCAGTTTTCCTATTTATCAAACTGAGAGTAAGGACACCTACTTCAGTTTTTTAAAAAATGAGAGTTTGGTGAGATAGCATGTTCATGCCAGGCACATCGTAGACACTCAATAAACGCTTATTATCAACAGCTGGGCTGTGAGATGAACGTCCCCTAGGGTTTCCAGAGGAACATAAAGAGGATGCGAGTGCAGAAGCCCCCAGCTCGCCCACACGCAGATCTGTAACCCTTAATCCTCCCTCCGCAGTTCCCACGGCTTCCCACAGCTGGCTCGTGCCTAGAAAGGGGCTGGCTGTGAAGAGCTTCCCAGTATTCCCAGCTGTGAGTCAAACACAGAGGAGTGACTGGTTTCAATCTGTGCAAGTTCAAGAGCAATGCCCACCACTCAGTAGACCTCATGCCACATGCCTACTTCCTGCCTCTTCCAGTGACCTTGGTAGGCTCAGCTCTCTGCACATAGTAGGTGCGCTTTGTAAGTCTGAGCTAAGGATAAAGGAAGAGAAGAAGGGGGAGTGGGAAGAGAAGGAGAGGGGCAGGTGCGAGTGTTCTGTGCAGCTTTCTTTCCAGGCACATCAGGGTCGCAGGTATGGGTTTCAGGGGAGAGCACCTCTGGTCTGAGGCAGCCCCCCACCTTTTACCGATGAGAAGCACCATGTGGAGCCCCCAACAGTTGGCCCAGTCTGGCTCCCTGGGGCCTACCATGTGGACTGTGGATCCTGCGGCTGTTGCTAAGTTACCAAGGGATCCTGGTCACCCCACCCCTGCCACTTGCCAGACTCTATAAATGGAGGCGGGAACCCGGAGATCTTTGAACAAACGGTAAGACATGCAATGGTGGCTCTTTTGTTTGCACAGAGGTCCGGAGTCACACAGCTGCCTCCATGACTATAGCTCTCGGCTGAGCCACCCCCGGGACGTCACGGCAGGGACAAAATGGGTCGGACTGCCTGCCACCCAGCTTGTCAGCTGGGGAGCTGTTGGCGCCTGGATTGGGAAGTCACCCCAGAGCTGAGATGGAGTGGTGTCCGGCTGACCAGGATTCAAGTCCCCATTCAGCCGCTTACCGGCTGTGGGACCTTGAGCTGTTCTCAGCCTCCAGTTTTCTCACCCGCCAAACGGGAAGGAATGGACCTTACTCATTCGTGGTTGTCTGCAAAATCATGCTTGCAAAAGGCCCAGCCTCGTGCCCATGAGAGATAGTCCAGGGGTCTCCTCACACCCCTCTCATCTGTGGTCATGTGTCAGAAATTTGTAAATCATCACAGCGTGGCCGTTTTTCCTCGTGCCCTGCTCACAGCCTTAGCACACACATAACAGGGCAGCGGACCTCAAGAGTCCGCAGGACCGGGGCCACATTAAAAATGCAAATCCTCACTCTTGCTGGTGCTTTAAGGCTGCAGGACCCCAGAGTCTGCAGTTTTAAAAACAGGCCTCAGGTGGTTAGGGGTCCCCCCGCCCAGAGAAAGCCCCGTTTTCAGGACAAACCTGTCCTTTAGTGACACTCCCTCACTAGTTCCTGGCCCGCCAGCGTGCGGGGCTGTGGTGTGGTGGGAAGAGAAAGGGATTTTGAGGGGGACAGAGAGGGAGGGTCCCTTCACAGCTGCCTTTCCCTAGATGGGAAAGGTCCACAAAGCCTGCCTCTCATTACGCCCGAGTCAGCGATGTTTAAGGAAAAGAGGAAAGCCATCTTGGCTCTGGGCACCTCGATGGTGACACGCCTAATTAAAAGCTGCTGGTGGGAGAGCTCTCCCAGCACCGAATGCTCCCCCTGGGACAGCTGCCTAAGTGCCAGCAGCTGGCTGCCTCAGATCTGGGAGGAGAGCTCCCTGGCGGTTCCCGGGGAATTCTGTTCTAGAATGTTCTTGCATCTCCTGACCAGTATGTGAGAGCCATAGCAGGAAGGCCCAGGGGGTGTCAGTCACCTCTGAGCCCCAAAAGCCTTCTAGGACCTATGTTGCTAGTTGTTTAAAATAAAACCTGATTATGTTAAGTCTCTGTCCTTCCTCATCCTCTCTCCAGTGTGCACCTTCAGCCTTGAACTCAGACCTGACTCTCGTTTTGCCACTCAGAGGACTTTGTGGCCACTTCTCTCACGTTCCTGAAACAACGGAATAGCCGGAGCAAGGGCAGGAGCCGAACTTTGCTTTTCAGAGGCAAGGCTGCCGCGGCCAGAGCCAGCCCGGTCCCCGGACGCCCCTCAGCTGTACCACGGCGCTACCGGCATCTGGAGCTCTGGATAGAAAGGAATCAGCCTTCCCGCCTTCCAGCAAAACCACTGCAGACGTAACCCCAGCAATTGCCTAGGAATACAAAACTAGAGCAGGAGCTCGAGGGCGTGGCCGCTTCCTCCGGGGCCTCCGCTGCCGGGTCAAATGAGCTCCGTGAGCTGCTCTGATTCAGCTCCCTGGGTGGGCCGCAGCCTTTTCAACGGCAGGGCGTGAGGCCCCTCTCAGAGCCCTAACCCCCCCGGGACACCTCACTCCATGGTGAGATACACAAAGGCTTGGGAAAAGTATGTATCGATCTATCTCCTACACTGAGGTATCACCGACATGTAACATTGTACCAGGTGTACAATATAATGACTTGATGTACGTACACATTGCAAAATGCTCACCCACAATCCGTTGAGTTACGTCCACCCTCACACACAGCTGCAGTGTGTTTCCCTTGTGATGAGAACTTTTTACCCTCTTAGCAACTTTCGAATGTACGTACTGTTAAGGACCATCACCACGCGGGACATCCTGTCCCCAGGACTTACTTTGTAACCAGAAGTTTTTTGACACCATTTATTGTATAAGTGTGTCCTAAGCCTCAAGATATGTCACGTACGTATACACGTATATGCATATACACACAAACATAGGCTTATATGCATACTGTTCTGCATACATGTAACATGTAGATATGCACACACACACACACGAGCAGTATGGAATCAGGGTTTCTGGGTGTGCCTCAGATGCTCTGAGGGGACGGCCGGGCTCCCTAACCCTATCCCAGGCCATTTCCTCGGGAACCTCTGAGGCCCCTGGCTGCTGCCCAGCCCCCATCACCCCTGCCTCCGTCAGGGCCACAGGTGTGGAGGGAGAGGAGCACGTGCCCCAGCCTTTGGAGAGACCCCACGGCAGAGCCGCTTGGGCGCTGGGCACTTAGCAGGTGGCCGTCCCTCTCCCCCCGACACGACGGGTCAGGGTAAGGCTGGTTAACTGGTACTTTGGCTGAGTCCCAGGCGCCTGGGCCTTCCTAAAGCCCTTCCTGCGATGTGCCTGTCCCCCTCTGCCAATCACCCCCAAAGCACAGGCACCACAGGACCACAGGGGCTGGGTCCTAGCTCAGCATCCGTGGTCAGTTCTCCCGGGAGGTTCCCCAGCCTCCAGGTCAAGAGTGAGTGGAAGTCGTGCCTGGCAGAGATACAGGGCGGGCTGGAGACAGAGTGCAAGGTGCCAGGCATACCTTGGGGGCACAATAAATGACGGGTGGCACCGCTGTTCCTGTGCCACCATTGAAGAAACAGCAATGAGCGAATGTGCCCCATGTCACCCAGCTGAGTAGGGGGACCCTGGGAGTCCACTCCACGTTTCCCAGCTGCCTGGAAAGCCCAGGTGCTCCGGTCTGCCTGGCCTCTGGGGGCGGTGGCCGTCCTCCAGCCCCTCCGGCTCCAGGCCCCGTGTTCTTTGTGGAATTCCCATCCTCTGAGTCCAAGCCAGAAGTCACAAGATCAAACCTGCAGGGTCCAGGAATCTGATGGTATTGGAGCCAGAGAGGCCACGAACATGGAAGCAGCATGAAACTCCCCCCAGAGTGGAGGGAGCCCTGGCCAGCTGCAGGGCTCACCCCCACCTCGAGGGCCAGCTGCTGCCCAGCCTTGGTCCTGGGCCCTTCTCGGGGAGCAAGGCCCATGGCTGGCAGATCTGCCGGTGCCTGGAGGAAAGCCACGCGCTGGGAACTTCAGGTACCATGTCCCAAGGGCCAGCAGCCAACCATCAGGTGTGTGCACGTGCGAACTGTACTGGCTGAAAAACACATTATCAGCCGAGTCTTGTTGGCGAGCTGCCATCTGCCTACTCTATTGAGCATTTTACGATTTAAGGAGGTATTTTGGTTAACTTTTGTTTCATTTGCAGATGAATCTAACAAACCTCTTAGGAGCAGCCTCACTCAATGCTTCCATCGGGGAAACCAAGGCACAAGCAGCCTGACGGGTCCTCCCAGACCCACTGCCAGCCCCAAGCTGTGCTGAGAGGGCCAGGGCGGAGGGAGGGCTGAGGGTTCGAACGAGGACGCCCCTCCCGGCCGGCAGGACAGAGGCCTCCCGGGAAAGCACAGGCCTGTGTTCTTTGATCCAAACTGCGGATCAGAGCTGATCAGCCCGGGGTGGTGACTCACGGTCTGGCCCAGGCTGACGCAGCACCTTCTGAGCCCACGCTGGTAACAGATCCTCCCCTCCCACCGTCACTTAGAGTCTCCCGGGACTGGAGGCCGGGACGCCCTGGGGGGTGGGAGGCTGCAGCAGAATCTCTGGGGGCCAGGCACAGCCTGCCTCCGCCTGGGGGGCAACCAGCTCTCCCCAGCGGCTTCTCCTCCACGTAATCACAGGAACTGAAGACTGAATTTGAAGAGAAAGGAGGATGTGTTGATAACATTTGTGACAAGGTTTAAAAAAAAGAGAGAGAGAGAAATGTATCCCAATTCTGATGGTTTTTTAAATATTTCACCCCTTGACCATGAAATAGGAAGGACGAAATGCGGTGATAAGATGCTAAGGGTCAGAATTATTGCTGCCCTCCCCACGCCCCAGGCGTGTGCTTAACACTAGCTCAAGCCCTTGCAGGCGCAGGTGCCTACTTGACACACGTGTGATTCTGCAGTCCAAACCAGTCACAATCTTTTTTCAAGCCACACTAAATTATAGCTCAGGCGATTTACATGCAATTAATCTCCCTAACTGAACATTAATGGCTGGATAATATAACTGTGGTGTGGACAAGGGGTGATTCATTCAGCTCCTCTGCTCAAGCAGGACCCGGCCCGTTCAGAGAAAAGTGTGTGTGAGGATGTGGAGGGGAAGGTGGGAGGAGGCAGGGACCCCGCCCTCCCTGCCACGCTCCCTCCACGACCCCCTCGCCCAGCTCCAGCCACAATGTCCTCTGTGTCCTTCTTTGTCCCTTAAATTCACTGTGCTCCCCGGAGCCTTTGCAAATCCTGCTCCTTTTGCTGGACCTCTGCTCTCCTCCCTTGGTACAGGGGACACCCGCTGTCCTTCAGCCCCTCTGTGTGGGTTCTCCAGGACCGAGGTCCTGTCACCTACGCAGCTTTCCTTCACGACGCTGGTCAAAGCCACGGTTGGACACTTATTTGGGGTCTTACTTATTAATGCTGCTCGTGCATTAGACGCCACACACCACAAGGACAGAGGCCACCCCTGTCTTTTTATTAGTTATTATTACATCCCGACCTCCTAACACAAGGTACAGATTCAGCAAATGCTTGTTGAGAAATGAATCGATAGGCAGGTGTGTCCAGGCAGCAGGTGGATGCGGGTGATAGGGTCACTCTGAGCTGGACCCTCGTGCATCCCTGGGGGAAGGGGCTAGGTTGTGGTAGCCTCAGCCAGGACGCTGGGCACGGGGACGGACACATCGGACACTCGGCAGGTCGGTGGTGGTGTTATGGAGTCGGATCCGGCAGGGGAGCGGGCCTTGCCCTTGGGGCCTGGATTTGAAGATGGAAGGGAAGAGGAGCTGAACCGGGGGTGTCAGACGTTGTGGCGATTCCCGGGCCGGTGCGGGGGTGCCAGGCGAATGCTCCCCACCAACCCTGCGCTCCCTCCTGTCCAGAGCACCAGAACGGTGCCCCGAGGTCTGTGTTGCAGGCTGGTGGATGTCCACTGTGAAGTGTTTACTGCAGCCTTTTCAGCCCCACGGGCTCTGCCACAATGGTCTCCTTTGCATCACACACAGCACAAAAGCATCCATGAAGGATGCAGGACTGAGTGAGCTGACTGGGCTCCAATAAAGCTTTATTTATGGCCCTTGAAATGTGACAATTTCATGTGTCACAATATACTTCTCCCAAGCACATAAACATGCACAAGCCCTCCTTAGCTCATGGGCTGTGCAGAAACGGGGGGCCTGTCGGATTTGGCTCATGGACTGGGGTTACCCACCCTGATCTACACTCTTGTTCCAAATCCTGGGGCAGAGGGTGCTCCCAGATGGCTGGGTCAGGTCCTCTGCTCTCAGCCCGGGGTCGGGAGCGTCGCTTGGTCAGTTCAGGCCCAGGCTCCGTTGGCAGTTGGGCGATGCCCTCCAGGTAGCGGGGTCTCCTGGGGAGGCCCCATTCAGCTGTGAGGAGGACGCAGAGGGACCCCAGTGGAACCGACACTGGGGAGGTGTCAGGAGCTGGAGATTCAGACACCAGATCCCTGACCGGTGGGCACCCCCTGGGGTCTGGCTGCCCTCTCATTCATTGGAGAGTCTCAGATTCGCACTTGGCATGGACTCTCAGCTGCAGACTCACTGCATTTTCCTTGCAACAAAACTAGGCGAGATTTCAGAAACGTCTCCTCTCCTCCACAGGCTTTGTTCTCCTGAAACAGGACTTGACACCCATCACCGGTGTGGAGATAAGACTCGGAGGCGGGTAAAACCCACAGATCGCGGCTGCTCTGGAAAACAAAATCACCCGACCAACCCGTTTTTTAATCTCTCATAACTTTGTTCCCGTAAACGACCTCAGCATGCACCCAGCTTGGAAACCCGGGCTCGGGGACGCCACCCCACTCTCTCCCACACAGTTCACGAGAGAGACCTGTGCGTCCCCAGGGGCACCTGGGGACCTGTGGCCTTTCTCACACGACGTCTCCCATTTCCGCCCTTTCTCTTCCCTTCCCTCGCCTGGACCACACTTGACCTCCGAAGATCACCTCCCTAAAGTCATCACCCTGCCTTTAGACAATCCCTAGCTTTTAGGGTTTTTTTTTTTTTTTTTCCCCATAAAAGGAAAACCTGATCTCATCCCATGCCTGATAGAAACCGTACAAAGGCTTGGGGTGACGAAACAGTGCTGGAGACAGGCCGTGGTGACACACACAGTGTCAGGCGTGTGCTTAACGTCGCTGAGCCGCATAGGCGACAATGGGAGAGTGGTACCCGTCCGACACGACGTACACTTCGCTGCATTCTGAAGCTCTTCAGCGGCTGCCTACTGATCATGGAATACCTTGGAGGCTTCCAGACCTGGAAGACCCCCCACTTTTCCCGTGCAAGTTCCCCTCCCCATGCTTTGACCGCGGCTGAGCGTTCACAGGCTTGCCATCCCCACACCCCATTTCCCCTGCCTGGCTGCGTCCTTGACCTTCCCCTTCTTCCTGTCTCCTGGGCGTCTCCCCAACCTCTAAGGCCCAGGACAGTACAGGCCACTGTCACCTGTCCCATCATCATGCTCCCACTGGCCTCGTTCCCTTCGGGCAGACAGGACACCGTGACAATATTAAGTGCTAGACGAGAGAGAAAAAGACCACTCATAAGCCACACGCGGGGGAAATGAACATCGGCAGGTCTGCCACTCGGTCCAGCAAGCAAGGCCCTTACCTTTGCGGTCGCCTGGAAGCCCCTCCCACAGTCTTCCCATCCTCCCCCTTCAGGGTGGACTCCTGCTGGAACTTGTGTTTGTCGTTTTCTGTATTTCCTTTATAGTTTTAGCCGGCTCATTTGTTGCCCTGTGTTATCTGTCCCTGGTTCCTCTGTTATCTAGTATTATCTATATTACCTAGTTACACAGGACTTTGAACTTCATGCAAAGGGATTCATACTATATATTCTTGGTGAGTTGCCTATTTCCCCTCAAGATGATATTGGAGAGCACCCTCCACTCTTTTGCACTTTTCTGGACTTCATTCACTTTTCACTGCTGTATACTTTTCCACAGGTTGGCACGTTGTTTTTAATGTCCGTTACTGCTGGTAAATGGGTATTCCAGTTTTTTTCCCATTTTTGCTGTTAAATATTGTACTAAAGTGGCCAATTCTGTACAGGTCTCTGGGGCAATTGCCGGATTCTGCCAGGGAGCTGCCCAGAGGCGGAATCGCTGCGGTGGATGCGTGCACATCCTCAAGTGTGTTCGACGGAGCCGAGTCGCTCTCTCCCGGGGTTGGGTCGCACTGCGCCCCGCCCAGCACTGGTGGGGAGGCATGGTCGCCCCACTTCCCCGGGGCCATTTGAGCGTCACACTTTCAGTTTCGCTCGTTTGCCGGATGTGAAATGGCAGCTCATTGCAGTTTTACTTTACGTCTCCCTGATGACTGCAGAGGCAGGGTTTCTTCATGGACGCCGATCATTTGTTTCTTTTTTTTCCTGTTGAATAGACTCTGTGTTGCCCATTATTCTACCGAGTTGCTTGTGCTCATTGATTTGTAGTTTATTGCATATTCTGAAAAGGAATTTGCTGTCAATTTTATAGGTGCAAATATTTCTTTTTAGCTTTGGCTTATCTTTACACCCTCTCTGTGACTTCTTTTGATACATTGAAGCTCTTAAGTTTAATGAGGATAACTTTGTCTATTTTCTTTATTGTCTGTGCTTTTTGTGTCTTCCTTAATAAATCTCGCCAAGCTGGAGGTCGTAAAGCCACTTTCCTATGTCATCTAAAATTTCCAGTTTTACCTTGAACCTCAAAGTCTCCTAGCCTCCTGGACTCGATTTTCACATGTAAAGCGACAAAAGGGTCCCAGTTCAAGTGTTTCTCTACGTGAATCACCGTGATCCGGGATCCCTCATTGACTAGCTCCCCTCCCCCACTGAACAGCTACAGGAGTTCACAGGCGGAGCTTGAGTCACGGGCTCCGCCTCCCGGTCCAGGGCCACGCCCACCCGCCCCACACCGCCCTCGTTCCTACAGCTCAACACCAAGTCTAGCGCTTTGGTCAGTGAGCCATTCTGCGGCTCTTTTGCTGCTGTGTCTTGGTTGTTCCCTGGTTCTTTGCTTTTCCTTTTCTATTTTATAATTAATCAGCTTGTCAAGTTTTACCAAAAAAAAAATAATAATAATAACCTCGCTTTGAATTGCATGATACTTAATCACTGCTCTCCCAGCGTTTTCCGCGGCGCACGTAAATCACGTACATTTGTTAACTGGCAGAATCCACATCTTATTCTTCCAGCTTTTCACAGTGCCTGCTACGTAGCACGTTTCTGGAATGAATGAATGAGTGATTAAAGTCCTCTCTTCCGAACGATCTTTCACTTCATAAAAGACAGGAGAAGGAAGAGGTACCTGTCACGGAGTGAGCACCTGCTCTACACCGGGGGTAGTGTCGGGGAGAAAGGGACATAGAGCCTTTCCGCGGTGCTGTAAAAAGTCAAGCACGACCTCTGCAGCCACCTTCTCTAGGCCACGAGGCTGGTGGAAGCCAGGGAGTCTCTTCCTCCAGCTTCTCTGTGTGTGAGTTTCATGAGGGCTGACCTCAGTGACAACTTGTGATGCGGACCAAGATGTTCCGAAGGGAGGAGTTGCATTACACAAGACTCCCAAACAGGTTAAGGAAATGCAAGAGATGACCAAAGCAAGGCAGGCGGCCTAGAGAGACCCCTGCTCTTCCTGCTGCACGATTCTCCCAGCATGCTCGTAGACGTGGGCCCTGGGGATGCGGACGAAGAGAGGACCACAGCTCTCATCAGGCCTCCGAGGATGGCCGTCTGAAGGTGCAGGGAGGGTGACAGAGGTGGGAGAACGTGCTCAAGCAAAAGGCTGTCTGAAAAGTCATTATGGGCTTTTAAGTAAATCCTCAATCATAATTATTCTAATGGCTTTAATAAGTCTGCAGTTTGGAGCTACGGTGTTCTAATGTGTCAGCTGTCGTGGGCCTCAGTGAAAGACTTTTTCTCTTTTCTGTTAAAAGCTAATATTACGAGGGCACCTGTTATGGCGCATTCTGCCAGGTCCTCCCTCAGCAGGGGGTGGGACCCCTTCTCATATTTAAGACCACCTCGGCCACCTGCGTGCAGCGCCCAGTGCCCAGAGCACAGCACACAGAGCTGTTTCCCTGGACTCTTCCAACTGAGGGACGTAGAGTGGCAGCAGCAGGGAGTGTCCCCATGGGGACAAGTCACTGGGGCAGGTGCCGCTCAACAGATTGGCATTCAAAGCCAGCCCCTGCCTCATAGCAGCAAGGGGACGTTAGGGGAGCCTGTTCCCTTCCTGGTGCCTCGGTTTTCCCATCTGTAAAATGGGTACAATGCCCATCTCCCAAGGTTGGGGAAATGAACAGTCCCTTGTATGTACACGTCCCTACTTGTCTTGTCATGGCTTTCCCCATTGTCGCTAAACTCTTTTTCTATAGATGACAAAAAAAGATCAACTCGTTGTTGGATGTCCCATAGCAACAAAGTTGCTAACACAGTGAGCCGGCAAGGTGTGGTCAAAAGAACAAAGAAAGCTCTATGTGACATCGGAAAGAGCTGACCCCATCAGCTGGTCCTGCCCTGTGTCACCTGTGTGACTGAGCACAGCACTCTCTGGCCTCAGGGCCCTTCCCCTTGCTTTCCCACTACCTGGCAGCTCTTCCTCCAGAGCCTTCCCGGCCAGCACACTTGCTTCATCCGGGTCCCTGCCCAAAAGGCGACTTCATCCATGACAACGCCTGGGTTCCCTCCCCAGGCGGCCCTGCCTCACTGGTCCTTCATCGTGGCCTTCATCATCAGACACACTGACCCTTCATTCGTTCGTAATCTGTCTCCTCCAGTCAGAAAGCAAGCTCTTTGGAAGCAGAGACAGATGTTTTATTCACTGCTGTACCACCATGTTCTAGAACAGTACCTGGCCCGGCCCAGGTGCATAACACCTACGCATGGCATAGAGGCTGAATAAATGTGTCTTGATTTCGCTCAGCTTCCCACCGTCCCCAGGAGTGGGAAGAGCTCCCTCCCGCGGTCCTGTGGAGACAGCTCATATTAGATGCCCAGCAGGCACAGGGTGGGGGGCAGAGGTCCGTCCATGGCTGAGATGACAGTGACCACCTGGCCCCCTTGGCGGCGGCAGGCCTTTCCAGCCCACCCTGCAGCTCAAGCCTTTGTGTGAGGAGGAGGAGGAGGAGGAGGAGGAGGGGGAGGAGTGGTGTCAGTGTTTCCCAAATCAGGCCGCAGATCCAGTCACGTCCAGAGCTTCGGGAGAGCACAGCTGCCCAATCCTGCTGCGGTCGTGCTGACCCAGGTCCCCGCTCAGGCTCCGGAGCCTGTGAGTGTAAATACTGGAGTGGCCACAGGGTTTCCAGTTCAGCAGTTAGAGAGGAGGAAGCTCCGGGAGAGATTTCTTGATGCCAGTGCTTCACGTGGGGTCATTGTTATGAGGAATAAACACTTCTTGAATGAGATAAGGGCTGTGAAAAGCACAAATAATCAATACGGAAAGGGGGTAAAGAACTACCCACAGAGAACTTGCTGGCAAGGAGCCGGCAGCTCGGCCTGACAGAGAAGCTCCCCCGACCCCAGCCACAGGCACACAGGGCCGCCCATGAGCCCATGGGATCCTGCATGTCTTCCTGTCGACCTCGCCATTCCTGGGCAGCAAGCGGGAAGGGAGCGTATGCAAGGCTGTTTGTTTGCATTCGTGAGTGTTTAATCTTTTAATTAGGACCCTGGCAGCTTTTACAGTGTGATGCTAATAAGCAGACACATGGCCTCTTTCTTGAACTTAATTTTGTGCACAGTGTTTACACAACTGTGAATCCCCACAGGGCATAAATACTGAGAGCCTCGAGTTAAGCCCATTGGGTAAACAAAGTGAAATTTACAATAAAATAAGTGTGAAAATAAAAGCGACCAGCTGATCTGTTCTTGGTCATTATCTGGATCTGTGCTGTCCACTGCTGTCGCCAATGGTCGCATGTGCCTACTTAAATGTAATTAAAATCGAATGAAAAATTCTGTTCCACAGTTGTGGCCACATTTCCAGTGCCTGGTGGTCGCCCAGAACGGGGGGCTGCGACGTTGGACAGCGCCGACGGAAGCTTCTGGTGTCGTTGCGGAAGCTTCTGCTGAGCAGCGCACACGCCCGTTTTCTAGAAGCGTGTATTGAAAGGCGGTCACAGCCAGTGCGTGGAAATGTGCGGCCTGAACCAGGCGGCCCAGGGCACTAAAGAGCACAGAAGGGCACACCGCCAAGGCGGGTTCTCGAGAAGACAGCCTCAGCAAGTTTTTATAACCTTCTCATTACTTTGGACGTTTGCGAAAGGCTGTGAAGTACAGTAAACAGATAACGCTGTCAGTACAGTAAGCAGATAAGGGAAAGGTGGTGTTGCACAGACACTCGGGGCTTTTCTCCTTCCCTAGGGGACTCTGTTGTACAGAGAATGGAGAGGCAGAGCCTGGGCCGTGGTCGCTCCCCACGAGGTCGGCGGTACTGCCCCCAGCCCGCCCCTCACCCATCGAGTGAAGGGGGCGTGGGAAGCTCCTGCGGTAGCCTTGTTCCTAAGAAAGAACAACATGCGGACTCAACATGCGGACTTTGAAAGCGCCAGGCACCTGAACTCACACCGCACCTTTGCTTCCCCACGTGAAAGACGGGCGGGGTCTCACAAAGGGGCAGCCCACCTCCACGTGTGAACCCCAGCACGCGGCCTCAGCAGCGATTTCACCTCTCCGAGCTCCGGTTTTCTCCTGAGTGTCGTGGGACCCCTAACGCCCCTCGGGGACGAGCTGTTCTCAGAGGGAGAGGAGACTGCGTGCAAAGCACCGCCCAGCACAGGGCAAACCTCCCTTGCAACGCCTGCAGAATGAACACCTGACGGCAACGGGGGCACACGGTTTCTGGGTCGGGGGGTCCTTGGCACCGGTCCCAGCCTTGCTGTGCTCAGTTCACTAAACCTATTCACGGTTTCTGTGTTGGTTTCTTCAACCATCAATCACGAATGATGCCACCTACATGAACATCTGTCACGAGGGCGACGGAGAGGAAATGTGTCGGTGAGTGTTGGCACGGCGTGACCCAGTAAGAGCTCCATCCGTATGTGCTACTGTGTCCCTAGACATCAGACACGTCCGTGGGAGCAAAGCTTTTTCAGTTTCCCTGCTAAGGTCAAGACCGAACTGGACCACGTTCAACCGCAATTGGGTTTCCCTTGTTCCACGAGCTGTCTTTGGGCAACCACCTCTGCGGCTCCCTGGAGGGCATGGGCCGAGCTCAGGGCGCACCCTGGGCTCCTGGCTGGCTGAGAATGCGGGAGAAAGGTGGGCAGGTCAGGGGGAAAGAACAGGAAAGTTCAGCAGGGCTTGTTGCTTGGTCCCCACACTCCCACCCTGAAGGCCTGGTTGAGCCTGAGGCCTGGTCCCTGCCGGATGGGCTTGCCTGCAGCTGGGAGAGGCATTGCGGGGGACAGCCCTGCCTTGCCCGAGGGATGACCAGGCGGTGGCCTGTTCTGCCTCTCACACCCCTTCACCTGGGGCTTTTCATTAACCTGCTTGATTTCGTAACACCCAGGGAGAGCAGGCAGGTAGGGGATCTTCGAACTCCACTGGAGGGAGGGGAGGCTGCCCCTTGTAAGGAGTCACACCTTCCAGAAAGGCAGGGCTGCTCAGTGGTTGAGCTGGGTGGGGCCCGGGATGCTGGCATCCTGGTTTTGCTTTGCTTTGTTGTATTACGTTTTCCCATCGCGACTTCCTTTCACACTGTCTCGGGATCCTGAATTCTTTTCAGCCTTCTGCTCCCCTCCCGGTCCTACCCGAGCCAACCTTCATCACAGCCCCAGCGGGGCCCCCTGTGCCCCCGCTTTCTCCTCAAATAACTTCCACCCTCACAGTGCAGCTGAAAGAAATGTAATTTGACCAAAATAATTCTCTCTAAAGGCTTAATGAGTAATATTTACCAGCACAGGAAGGTTTTGAAAGAAAAGCTGGGTTTATTCTAATCAGATCCCTTTACGGTACATTTCAGACACGTAATAACACAGATCTGGTATCCCGCGGGGAGGGGGGGCTGGGCGCAAGGCCCGGCTTTGCCGCTCACTGACATGAAGCTGGTTTCTCAAACCTGAGCCTCAGTCTCTCAGCGTGAAATGAGGCCCTTCGGCCCTCTGCCTCCCGAGGTCCCTTCCGGCTCTGAGACCCTCTGAAACAAAGGGAAAGCCTGTCAAACCTGGGAGAGGAGGTTTTCTTGGTCCCACCTCTGCCCCTTGCATCACGCCCCTGGATCTGAAGACACAGCGGCTTGATGTCAAGAACTGAGGTCGAGTCTGGGGTGCCCGTGGTGAGCAGAGGCCAACCTTCTGCCCCCCTTGGAGATCCCCAAGAATTCACTTCCTGTCTGTGGACAGCACAGGGATCTCCCATTCCCTTTGGAGCGGATCCAAAGGTTGTCCACTGTGAGATCTGGACATCGGTCTTCGTCCCCTCCCCTTCAGAAAACAGCCTGCCCCGCTCCTGCTCCCCTGAGAGCCAGGAGGCAGAGTGACTTTTGTGGCCCGCACGCCTTCCGTTTCAGATGCAGACGCAATGAAACCTGGAGGCAAGGACGTCAGGCTGACGTGGACGAGAGCAGACCCCCGGGAACGGTGAGGATGGCACACAAGCCAACACGTCAGTCCCTCCGTCTGCGTGTGCGTGTTGGCCAGGGGCTAAGGCGTGCACGACAGTGTTCTTCAAACATTCACTCAGCACTTCCCATGACCGGCGCAGATTCTCAAGATGCTTTATGGTTCACGGAGTGGTTCAGGCACGGAAGGACTCAGGTTCTGCTGGTGGAAAAAACCTAAAATCGGTGCTGCCTAACTTCGTTAGGAAACAAGAGTGTGTGTGTGGTGTGTGTGGTGGGCTGCGTTTCCTGGGAGTCTGTTAGGGCAGTTCAAAGAAATAACGACAATCGTCTTAGACGCAGTGGGTAGGAACCTGGGGACGTTGAGATTAAATCAGTGGGGGGCGTTCTAGGTAAGCAGAAATCATTCTGGGTCTTTTAAACAGAGGATATTTATGACATAATAAGAAATATATGTATTGGTCTCTGCCCTCTGTTCCTGACACAGAGCTCTGAAATCCCTTGAATTTCCTGGGTGAAGGGGTATCTTCGGTTCTAATGAGGCCCCTCCTGGTGGCTTCGGGATGGCTCCAGGGTGGGGACTTGGTCACCAGAAAGGTCAAGCCTTGCTTAGAAGCTGGGAACTTCCAGCCCCAGCCCCACCCCTGCCCTCGGGGGAAGGGAGAGGCTGGAGATTGAGTCAGTAATAGACTGTGGGTAGTGATGGAGCCTCCATAAAAATCCCTCCCCTCCGGGGCTGGGAGAGCTTCCAGGTCAGTGAGCACCCCTGTGCGGGGAGGGTGGAGCATCCCTCCACCAGCTGAACGGGGAAAGGAGCGCCTACGCCGGGGGCCCTTCTGGACCTCGCCCTAGGCACCTGTGCATCTGGCTGTTCGCCCGCCAGATGAATCCTTAATGGCGTCCTCTATAATGAGTCCTGTGAACCGTTATGGCACATTGTTGAACCTGAGCAGGGGGTCAGGGAGACTCCTGCCTTAGAGCCAAGTTGGAGAGGGGTCGTAGGTAACCTGGAGACCCCCCACCGGCCACTGCCCTCTCCTGTGGGGACAGCGTGCAGGACCGTGCCCTTCGCCTGTGCGGTCTGCGCTACCTCCGGGGTCCAGTGAGAACCTAAGAATCACCTGACAAACCCGCATGCTGGGCGGCCCGAGCAGGGGCAGCAGGGGCAGGGGAAGGGGAGTGTCTGCTCAGCGTTTAACGGGGGTAAGAGGCCATGCACGTCATGGAACGGCTGAGGGTCCAAACAGGACGGCGAGGCCACCCTGGTCGCACAGCAGGAAGCCCGCCTCTCCAGGCTGAGTGGGACACCGGAGAAACGATACTTAAATTCGGGAGAGGGGCCCCGGGGGCAGGAGCCTGCACCACGGCCAGGGCGTCCCTCCGGACACTGGGACGGCATGGCCAGAGGGCTGTCTGAACGGGCACCGAAGCTACTCTCAGGACACAAAGCCGCCGCTAAAGTCCCCACAGGAAACAGGAAATGTATGGCCCTGCTGTGCAGAGCAGAAGGGAAGGGCCTGAGAGGAAGCAGGAACTGACCCACTTGGAAACCTCAGCTGCCCCAGCTCCTTCTGAGCACTGACTGTCCTAGAGGGACTCAGCTGAGCCACCCGTAGGGCCGGAGTTGTCCTCGGTGAGATTCAAGTTCTCCAGCCAGGGGACGTGGTGGCCTCGGCCGGGTTCAGCTGACCTCTGGATACTCAACTGTGGCCAAGAGATCAAGGCACAGGGTCTGTTGGGACCCCCTTCCCCCTCCAGGTCCCACAGTCGCACGGTCTGGCTCCATGGCCGGGGAGGCAGTCTTTATTCTCAGGTTTACTCTGCAAATAAAACCGCCACAGCCCCGGGAGAGGGAATAATCCCCACGCTGTGCAGTGGTCAGAGCTACTGGGAGTCACTCGGATCTAGGTTCGGATTCTGACTTTACAGTTCGCTGCATGAGTGACCTTGACACTCACCCTCAGGGCTCACCTGTGTAGAGGGATTGTCCATATTCACCTTGTACTGTGTTGGGAAGATCCAGCGAGAAACACACACCCGACAAATCTAAATCACCTCCTTCCAAGAGAGCAGCTGCCTCGGTCCACCTGCCAGGACCCTGTTAGTCTGGTCAGCACGGGCTTCCCCTCCTATCAGACATGCCTGCTCTAACGCGAAAGGTCGCCCAGCATGACTGGCACCGCATGGACAGACAGCACTGAGGTCCTACCCGTGCGTTCTCTAACGGCGTCGGGGTGGGGGGGACAGGTTCCCGGAGAGAGAAACTCTCTTACTCTTTTGTAGCTAAAGCGCAGACATACACCGAGCGCAGAACCGAACACGGGGCATGTGGCACTAAAGTGGCATGGTGGCGGGGGAGGTGGAGCTGAGGGGAAATCCGCAGGGACCCGCAGGCCGGCCCCCGAGATGGGGCCGTCAGTCCCCTCCGGCAAGCCTTCCGGGCTCAGCAGTCACCCCGCTGTGTTAGGGGAAATGCTGGGGAAGGATGCCACGCCACCTGCATAGGGACACGCTTCAACCCGTGACACCTACTGTTTGCCAAACCTTGAGCCAGGCATCTCTGCCCTTGCTCGGCGTTGACTTGGCGTGTCCACACTTCCTAGTGCATTCGGGCCTTGAGGCGACCTCGAAGGAGCCCTGTCTCTGCCCGGTTGTAATTCCCAGGCTTAGCTGCCCGCATCTCTGGCTTTCTCTTTCCTCCAGCACAACATCTCCAAGGTGTTTATTTTTAAATGTTACGCAATTTAATCATCACGATATCTATGTCTAATTCCCAGGAAAGAGAAAATTTATCTCCGATGGAATGTCTGCACAGCATCTGCCAGGGGGAGGCCGGGCCGCCCACCCTGGGTTCAATAAGAAGAGATGGGGAAAGGAATGAATGGAAGGAAACAAGAATAACGGCCTGTTTCAGGTTCTCTCAGGAAAATAAAACGATTTCAATCATTTCGGAGGGATCTGTACTCCCGACTCAACACCTCGACTCAGCGTCCCTCCGGCGGAGAAGGGCAGGCCGGCCATCTTCCCCGGGGGGCGCCTCACAGTCAGGGGTGGGCCGGCTCCGTCTGCCAAGGGCCCGAGAGGAAATGGGTCCCGCCGTGCGGGCCGTGGGGTCTTTGTGCCGACCCCAACTACTCAGCTCAGCCTCGGCGGCGCACCCCTCTCGGTGGGTGTGCCTGCGTGTGCACCCCCCAAACGTTCGGTGGACGTGGGTTTCCCACCCCCCACCAGGGATTGCTGTTGGTTCCTATTTATTGTCGTGGCTGGTGGGGGTGGGGTGAAACTTCAGAAGCTTCGCGTGGCCTTCCCCACCGCGGTAGTTTCGATCCCCGGCCTAGGGCCCAGTGTGGAGCTGGGATTCCCCTCTGCACACTCGTCCAATACGCCCCTAGCGACCGGTTGGCATTGTGGGAGTTCAGTATGTATCCAATCTGTAGCTGCAAGATCTTACAAAAGGATGGCCTCGGTGCCCAGGTGTTGGGGCACCCAGGGCTCGTGAGAAGGTTCTGATGGCACAGGGCCCACGTCCCCCACGTGGCTGCGCCGTCAGCCCCCAGTCCTGCCCGGATGCTGCTCACTCCTCTTGTCGCAGGCTGTGGGTTGCTATGGTGACAAAAAATGAACTGCCAGGGTCTATGAAATTGGGGTAATTGAGAAGAGGCATTTTAACCATTATAAATTGTTTTCCAAATTATTCTTTCAATGAACCTGAAAAGTCCCAGCACATCACCAACAAAAGCCTCCGGGGAGGGCTGGAGGCAGAAGGTCCACCCAGGACAACTCAGGACTCGCATTAGCCTCGGCCTCCTTCGGTCATTCCGGTGGATGCTGGGGTCCCGGGCCAAGGCTCTCAGTGAGGGACAGAAGAACCAGTAAAAGTGAAGCATAAGATTAAACAATCCTTTGAAAATTGCCAAGTAAATTGGACCCTGCTCGTCCCCTCGTCCTCACAGCACACTGACAAGAGGCTGGTGGGGAAGAAACGGCGACCCCCCACCTCAGAGAAGAAGGGGCAGAGGCTGCAAGGTGCTGTGCGTTGGCCGAGGCCCTGCGGTCAGTGGAGGCAGCGCTGGGGCGATTCCCGGCCCCCCAGCGCATTGGGGCTCGTCTGACTACCAGGTGCACTCGGAGGCAGTTCCCGGGCAGAGCCGGGACTGGGAGGCACCAGCCTTGGCACCATGCTCTTCCCTGCAGTGCGGACTGGTGAGGGCGGTCGCCCTGCGCCTGTTCCTTAAAATCCCGAGGCTCAGCAGCAGCAAAGGAGGAGGGAAGAGCATGCCAGCGCCAGCCCCCTCTGGCTTCCGAGAGCCCGCTCCACCTCAAAGGAAAGCAGTGGGGAGGCCGTCTGTGCAGGCTGCGTGTGGCTCACTGGCAGGCGAGTGAGTGGGGCCCAGGAGGGGGCCTGTTCGAGGGCGGGAGGCCTAGGAGAGCAGTGTGGTGGGGACCGGCCCCTGGGGAGAAAGCTGAGAGAGGGCAGTCCAGTGGGGCGACCCCCCCGCTGGGCCACGAGGCCCGCCTGGCATCCTCCCCTCTTCCCATCTGCACTGGTTGATTTACACATCGATGCAGCTAGGGTGCTGTGCCCAGATATTTGGTCAAACAGTATGTATTTTAGGTGTTTCTGTGGTGGCAGTTTTTCGATGAGATTAACATGTCAATCAGAAGACTGAGTAAAGCAGATCACCCTCCATAACGTGGGTGGGCCTGGACTAATCAGTTGGCGAGAGTAGAAAAAAAAGAGTCCTCCCCCAAGGAAGAAGAAATGCTGCTGGCAGCTGCATTTGGAATCTAACTGAAGCAACAACTCTTCCCTGGGGCTCAGCCTGCCAGCCTACCCGCCAGCTCTCGGACTTGCCAGCCACACAGTGTGCACACTCGCACACTCGCACGCACACTATGATTCTGCTTCTCTGGAGAACTCTAGTACGACGCCATTCTTCCTGTTTGTTTTACAGCCTCTTTTAGCCACTAACTACTGGCTGCATCCCCAATGCACCAAGACAGCTGTCACCTTGGCTTCTTTGCACAGACATCTTTTTCCTGCCCAGAATCCTGTCACCGTTTTCCGCCTGGCCCCGCTGCCTCTCACTCAGCTGCTTCACGTTCCTCCTTTGGCCGGGGCCAGGCCAGTGGCACACGGCTGCCCGCAGCCTTGCCAGTGCCCCTCCCTAGGGCTCCGTCGCTCCCGGTGCCTTCCCCGCTGTGGGATGTGCTGCCTCGGAGTGGACGGATGCTTCTGCCGTCTGTCTCCTCACCTGGGAGCAACCCGAAGGCAGGGGCTCCCTTTGTCATCTCGGGTGTCCTAGCATAAAAAAAAAGTGTTAAAAAAAGAAAGGAAAGCAATCAGAAAGGCAGGAGAGAAGTGGCGGGGGGGGGGGCGGGGGGAGGAAGGAAAGGAAGCCAGGCTGGAGGAAGGGAGGGAGGGAACCTAAAGGCTCAGAGACGAGCCAATGACAGCTCCAATGGGAGGTGGGGGTCCCAGGCGCGGAGGAGCCGGTGGAAGGAACACTCAACGGCCAAGGCTGGAACAAGGTGAGCAAGAAAACGAAGTAGTGCTGGGTTAAGAGTCAAAGGATGAGATACATATTCATGGGTCCGTGCAGACATTTTTTTTCAAATGATTTACATCGATACTCCACCAGCAAAGACGGAGACTCAGGACTCACCACCCTGAGGTGTCGGCCGCACAGGGCGGCTCCCTTTCAGAGAGCACAGTGTGGAGAGAGGGACAAAATGCAGCTCTACGGTCTCTACAGCGGCAGCGACGGCATGGCCTTGGCCAGGTGGTCAAGGTCAAACACCAGCAGCTGTACATCATGTTGACCGAGTACCCTTGAGAGGTGATGGAACGGCGCCTAACTCTTCCTCCTCAAAGCCCACAGCCACGGCCCAGTCATGGGGAAAACGCCAGACAAGTTCCAATGGTGGCACATCCTACAAAACACCCTCCGCAGTGTCAAGCCACCGAAAAGGAGGGAGTCCGGGGAGCAGCTGAGGGCGGGCATGGTGACTAAAGGTGATGGGCTGTCCTGGGTCTGGTCCTGGGGTGGAAGAGCGTGAGGTGCTAACCAAGGAGGTCAGAGCACGCCATGGACTTCCTCGCACTGTGCCCGCTGCGCCCGGTCAGACGTGGGGGACAGGGGATGTGCATATATGTACAGAGACACGGTCTGTAAGAGAGTCTCGGTTTTTAAAAATGAAAACTGCTCTAAAAACAAACGATGTTTAAAAAACAAGGAAGTGCAAGAGTTATCAAACATCATTGCATCTTCATATCTTGACCTTATTTGGATCCAGATTCTCTCTCTCTCTCTCTCTCTTTCTCTCTCTCTCTCTCTCTCACACACCCACACACACCAGAGAACACCCAGGACTCGAACCCAGGACTGAGTCCTTAAGTAAGATTGTGTGTGATGATGGCCTGTGACACTGGGGGAGTATCTGTCTCTTTCACCGACTTTCCCTTCCCATGGAATCGTCCCAGAGCTTAGTGTAAGGAGTGAACTGCCGTCTCGCCTTAATCTTTCGGGGGGGGGGGGGGTTACTTCACAAGGGTTCTTTTCCCTCCGCCCCAAACCCTGATTATGGTCATGATTCGCATTGTGAGGACAATACCAGCTCCAGTTAGGATGGTCAATACCCAGGTAGTAGCTTCTTTCAGGGCCACCTGCCCCTCACCAGCCCCAGGCCAGTTTGCCTGCTCTCTAGCTCCACCTGCTGGAATGTCTAAATCACCTGCAAACATGCACATGCCCTCTGAGGCCCAATGCCAGACACGGGGGGGGGGGGGGGGGGGGGGGGGGGGGGGGGAGGGGCGCAGGGGTAAGAAACAACACACACTGCATTGGGGAACCCTGGGAAGGGAGAGAAATTTTAAGATGAATCTCTTCTTTTATTGAAAGGAAAACCAAGTGTTAGGTGCATTGAGCATTCCTAGGTGTGGAGTCTAAATGAGCTTGGAATTCCTGATGCCGAGAGAAAAGCTTATCAGTGTCCACCCCGTGGTCGTCTCCTCCTCCTAAGAGTTTTTAGGTCAAGTGCAGAGGTCAACACAGCCATGTGCTGCAGACCCCCAGGGGTGGAGGCGAGGAAAGTAATCGTGGCAACAATAGTCCTACAGGTTGACAGTTTTTTGCTTTGACAGAGAGAAAGAGAGGGCAGAGGGGGAGGGGCGGAGGGAGAGAGAGAGAGAGAGAGAGAGAGAAGAGCATGGAGCTGTGAAAGGTTAATTAGTATTTAAACACACAATTGTGTTTTCTCTTTGGTCTGCCTGGGAGAACAAATTATGTTTTTCAAACACAGGCTGACAGGCTGCAGATGAGAATGGCCACAGGGCGTGCAGCCAGGCCACTGTGGCAGAGGAAACACCAGGCGAACAGAAGCTCGGGGAGGCGCCCCCACCCCAGCCTGGGGCTGACTGAGAAAGAGAGGAGGGGCCCCAGGAGCAGAGAGGGCAGGCGGCTTCCTACCCTGCCCCTGAGGCTTCCTCCTGGTCCTGGTGGGCAGGTCACTGTGCTTGCCTGGCCCCCGGGTTCTCACGCACAAAACGCAAGTAATAATACAGTTTCTCGGTCCGTTGCTGAGTTAATGACGTGCGGTAGGCTTCGTTCTTCCCCTTGCGCCCGTTTCTACAGTATTTCTATAGACGCCGGGAAAAGCCTTTAATCAGATGGTGTCTTCTACTGTGTTCCCATTGTATCACGTGATAGTATCGATTCAGTCCAATTCTATCTCATTTACTTCAATTAAGGGGTATTTGTCAAGGCATGACTGTGGTTCTTGGTTCTCGTGAAAAACCCAGGAGACACCCTCCAAGAGCTTACCCCGCACGGAGAGAAATGAGAAGCGTCTACTTGAGGAGCCTCGGATTGGTATTCGGATGCCTATTACCGACCCCTGGGGAGCTTCTGTAAGAGGGGGATGATGTTTACCATCCCAGGAGGTTTTTGCAGAAGAGGAGGCTGAGGCTCAGAGAAGGTCACCGACCTGATTGAGGTGGCACAGCACAGAGGAGAGGATGGAGCTGGAGTCCAGAGCTGCGCACCTGAGCCCGCTCTGTGCTTCGGTCTTCCCCAGGGCCCCCCCCCCCCCCCTCCCTGACCAGGCCCCCCCCCCCGCCAGTGCTCTGCTGTGTCTGTGTGTTCACGCTCAGCTCTTTGCAACCCATCCTGTCAACCCCCAGGCCGAAGATGTGTGTCGGGTGTGAGCTGTGGTCCCTGCTAAGGGCAGTGAACCCAGGTTCTCACCAGGAAGGCTGCCTTGCCTCACGACCAGCAGGACCCTGCGTACGGTTCACGCGAACCGCCTACATCTGGAAAGAAAGTCTGCAGTGGGCGTCAGCGTTGCCACAACTAACCAGCTCCTGGGAGAGCACATTTCAATTTAAATTAACGAATCCACGCCGAAAGAGACTCTTCCGTCTCCTCCTCTGGACCGCGGGCGCCTGGAGGAGGGCTTCGCACGGCACGTGCGTGCAGTGTACACTCGCTGCGTGAGGAACGATGCGTCTATTCTTTCTGCTGTTAACATTTATTTCCTGCAGTCACACTTGGCTGATCGTTATTCTAACAAGTTCCAAATGTGCTCTTTATCTCAAGTCTCTTCACGAGGCACAAATGGTCTCAGACACCTTCCTTATTAAATATTCTGGATCTTCCTCGACATTCTCAATTCCACCATCTTAAAAACGCAGAGTAGTAATGACTATTAATTTCTCAGAATTAACTGCTTAAGCGTGTTTAACGAGACATTTTGCCACGCTCCGCGCTCCCCTTTGTTAACCAGGGATGGCAGACGCTCCCTTTCTGGGTTGGGGTGGGGTTCAAAGACAGCGTCATGCCCCGTAAGCACGGCCACTGACCGCAGGCCCGCTGTCCCGCTGTCCCGCTGTCCCGCTGTCCCGCTGTCCCGAGGCTGCTATAAGCCCCAACCACCCGTGTTTCTCCCCGACTGCCAGTTTCTCCTCCCTCCTACCTGCTGGGACCCGATTCAGCTTCTTAAGCAACAATTTTGATAATGTGGTTCCTCTGCCCCAATACAGTCATCGGCCCCCATGCCCCACTTGGTTACATTCAAATTCTCTAGTGTAACTCCAAGCCCGTCGGTGTCCGAGAGACCCGTCCTCCCCAGGGCTCTTCCGCACACCGCCCCCCTCCCCGAGGAGAAGCCCATGGCATCACTCTCCGTCTCTGGGGCCAGCTACAGGGCCACCTCTCAACAGTTCCACTTACCAGCTGTGAGGTCGCAGGCCAGTTGTTTGTGGTGACAGCGCCAGGGTTACAGGGGCGTCCTGAGGATGAAGCGAGTCAACCAGTGTGAAGCGTTTTCTGAAGTGCCCGGCACATGCCGAACGCCGTGGAATGCGTGTGGCGACCTACACTTTGCTTGCATCGAAGTCCTTGGACACTGTTTACAATCGACTCTTTTTTTTTTTTTTTTTAACTTTATGCCTAACCTTCTAGGTAATTGTGTATGTTAAGAAATCTCTTTTTGATCTGAAGCTCTCGAAGGCTAGGGACAGTGTTTTGTGTGTCCCCCACTGCCCCCGAGACGGAGACACGAACCCACACTATGCTCAGGGAGGGCCTGTGAGGCTGCGTTGGATCTGTGCTAGTTCGCTGGGGCCGTCCTAACCGAGCCTCGGCGCGGGCGGCTTGAGCAGGAGATTTGTAGCCTTACAGTTCTGAAAGCTCTAAGTCCAAGATCAAGGAATTGGCAAGGATGCCAATTTCTTCTGAGGCCTCTCTTCTTGGCTGACAGAAGGAAGGCCACCTTCCCCGTGTCCTCACACAGTCCCCCCTTTGTGAGTCCGTGCGCTGATCTCTTCTTATAAGACACCAGGCAGATTGGATTAGCTCTCCCCCCTACGGCTTCATTTTAACATGTTGACCTCTTGCAAGGCCCTGTCTGCAGACACAGTCACACTGCGAGGTGACTGGGCGGCGGGACTTCAGCCTGTGGGTTTCGGGGGTGCAGTGCAGCCCGCTGTACTCATCGGATGACAATCTGAAAAGCATGTTCAGCCCCACTGGGCTGTTAAAAGCCCATGTGGCTCCCTCAGTCTGCTCGGATAGCTCAATTCCTCTGCCCTTGATGCTGCAGTCGGAGGGACCCACGTGACCCTCAGATGCACGAGTATTAGGAACAACTAGGCGTGTGGAGTCAGCGAGGCCTAGAGGCCTAGGAGCCCACGGAGAGGCAGGGTGCCCTAGCCCAGGTGCAGGTAGGACACCTGGGTGCAGGAACGTCCCCAGCTGTGCGGGGTGGTGCAGCTGCCCACAGCAGGCCACGGCCCCCTCTGCTTCTGAAAGAAGTCCCCCAACAGGGAGGTGTGAAGCAGCAGACCTCTGCGTACTGCAAGCATTCTAGAATATCACCAAAGAAGGCAGGCCTGGTGTATCTGCCTTCCCTGAACGGGTGGGGAGCAGATACCCACCCTGGTGGGTGCTCCTGAGTGTGGGTCCTCTTTTACTTTGGACTCTTTTTTACTTGCAGAGTGAAGAAGCTCCGGGTGAAAGAGCCCCCAGTTAGTACAAGTCAGAACCACGCAGGTGCCCAGGCCGAGGGTGGCTCCGGGGCTGCCGCCCTGAGCGGGGTGGCGGGGCGGGGGCAGAGAACCTGCACGGCTGCTTTGGAAAGAGGCTGGACCCTGTCCCCAGGGCCCTCCGGCACCCGGGCTGCGCTGTTCCACAGTGTCACTCCGGGAAACGTGCCCGAGGAGAGCAGCGGGAATGTGGACGAGGATAAGCGTTCATACGTGTGCGCGTGCGCATGTGCGCATGCCTGCTGTGTTCACACTGCGTGTGTGTGCGTGCGTGCGTGCGTTTGGAAAATTTTTTTCGATAACAAAAACCATGGAAACAACCTACTTCATGAGTGTGTCATTAAAATAACGGCAGTAGGTTCAAAAAAGGAAATAATACGACTGCTGACAATGGTGTTCTCAGTGTTCAGTGATGTGGGGGAGCGATCACAATAGGATGTTAAGCGAAAAGGAAGAATATAAAATGCATGCATATTGGATCCCATCTGTGCTTCCTGACGTGTGCATTTGTTTAAAACACAGTTTCCCCCCCGAAAGAACAGGAATCAGAATGCGACGAAAATAGGTCAGCGGTTCTCAGGGGCCTGCGTTTCGGTGTCGGGAGACACTGTGGACCGTCGCACATGGGGAGGGGCTGCGGGCATTGGCCTGCAATGCTCAGAGCAGCCGCCGGCCCCAGGAGCAGAGGGTTTCCCAGCCCACGGGGCAGCTCTCAGTTCCCGTCCTCATTCTGTCCCGAACTTGAGCAAATTCCTCACCGCCTCCCTAGCTCCCTCTCCCCTTCTCTGTTTGCCTCCCTTCCGTCTCTCTCTAACATTTACCGAGGCTTTAGTATAGACCAGATGCTCTCTGTGTTTTCTGCGCGTTAATTCACGTTAACACGCCACCACCCCGGGAGGGGGGAGGGGCGAGTACCACTATTGCCAGGCCAGGAGAAACAGCCTCGTCGAACTGTCTTAAGGATTCAAAAAAAAATCATCAAGAGTGCTCAGCACAGTGTCTAATATACACACAGAAAAATCATAAGAGGTTAGACAGACAGGTGTGTGTTCTTGTGTGCATGCACACACACAGCACACAACTAGTGTGCACAGTGCTGGTGTGTCTTATGCAAACCCATGAGAACGGCCAGTTTTTTCTGATGGGATTGGAGAGTCTTCTGTTTTCTTCCTGATGCTTTTCATACTTTCCACGTGTACACCTGTCTATGTCTTTAGTAGGTATGAGTTACTTTTGTTACCAAAACAACCTAATAGTATGCATTAGAGCCCAGGAGCCGAAGGGCCACCCAGGAGAACAGTCCTTGTTACCTGGAAAGTTATGAGAACCTCTATTCTCCTGCAGCTGCGTGACGCATTTTACTAGAATAGAGCGCCGATCTGCTCGCCAAAATAAAACCCCGGTTCCTCTGATCCGATGCAGTCAAAGTGAGTGCCGCAGATCCTGCCTGCAGTGATCAATTCGCTCGATGTGTCACCCCGGCCAGCTCCCCTGGGGGCGGTCATTTCCCATCGATCTTCTTACTCAACAGGACGCGCCTTTAGTTTCCCTGGAATGACCCTTCTCTGTTCCCTCTCACGCCAATGCTGCTGCTGTGGGCAAGATGGGCACCTAGCGGGTTCTCAGCCTGGGATCAGGTGGGTTATCTGGGGAGCTCTTAAGAAATACAAATGGCCCAGCCCTATCCTGACTCCGGGCTAGCCTAGCCTGGGGCTGGTCTCATTGCTATTTTAAAGCTCCCCAGAGTTCCCCCTGTGGAGCCAGGTGGGAGAAGCAGTGCCTCAGGCCAGCGCATGGGCTGACCCAGGCGGGCCCACGGAGGGGGATTACCTGCCAGGTTAGGGCAGCTGCCCGGGTCCGGGGCACACGGGAGGTGCTCACGCTGTGTGGGTAGCAGGCCCGGCTGTTAGGAAGCTCCTCACCTGAGAGCAACCCTGAGTCCCCATGGGGCTTGCTGTCGACTTTTCCAGACTCCAGCCCTCTGGCATTTAAAGGGGAGTCACATCCCTCCTCCATCTTCTCACCCCACAAACACGGCCGGTTCCCTCTGCCATCCCGCAGGCCACGTGCGTGTTCTCAAGTTCCGTGTCTCTCGTTTCCCTCCCTCCCCCCATCAGATGTGCTGTGTGACCCCTGACACCAGGCTGGCACTTGTCCCACTTCACTGTTTTTGTCGGAGTTGGAACAATCTGGTTCATCATCACATCTCCTGTCCAGCGGGACCTCGCCCAGCAGGTCACCTGTCCTGGATGCTGCGCTGCTGCTGGCTGACCGCTAGCAGGCAGGCAGCGGGATTCCTCCCTGCCCTGTGGGAGAGGCGTCCCATCCCTGGGTGAGGAAGGGGACGTGAGGCCCTGCCCTTCTGCCTGTATATGTGGAGCCCCTGAAGGGCCCCCCGCTTCAGAGCTCCTCATGGAACCAACAGAGACTTCTGGTGTAACCTCACCGCAGGCCGACCTCGCCCTGTGCCCAATCCTGCGGGCTTAAGGGTGCAGAGGGATGGGTAAGAGAACTTTGGGCAACAGGAATGACCGAGTAGCCTTGTCACATCACAATGGTCCTGCTCCAGAAACCTCCTGAGCCCCGCGTTAAATGCAGCAGGTTGGCAGTCTGTCTAGAAGGCCTCGGAATGGCGTGTGAGCTAAGGCAGCACTGGGCAGGGATGAGAGCTGGGCCTGTGTGCAGATGCTCCGCCTCCATCAGCACCTGCCCCCTTCTCTGTCCACATCCATCCCAACCCTGCAGCAACCTGCCCAGACAGACACCACTCCCTGATCCGCACGAGCCTGCCCAGGAGGCCAGCAGGCCACAGAGGCTTGTGTGTAGGAAGTCAAACCACCATCTCTTGTGACCATCCAGGAAGCTAAAACAATGACTCCCATGACAATCTGCCAACGTGGCCAGGAATTGATTAATAACTGACAGCTTCCCTGATTTGGGTCTCGATTCCAATAACCAGGGAAAGCCCCCCACGCACGCCTAACCCAGCACGCAGGACGCCCATTTCTAACTAGAACACCGCCAGCCTCCCCACACCAACAGCCTCAATGGGGCCCACGTGGCACCTTTTCCTCTGCAAAGCTTCCCCACCCCTCTGTCTGCAAACAGACAAGATGATTGATGATTCCCATTTGGTGGGTGGCTGCTCATTTTCAGAGGACACACCGCAGATGTCCCATGGGGTGACCCCTGCATGGACCCCGGTCCCAGCAGCAGCAGGGAAGTGGACAGGGCCACAAAGGTCCTGCCTGCCTTCAAGGGAGAAGTTGCACGAAGCCTGTGCACCACCATCGGCGTGTTCGGGGCACCCCCAGGCCGCTCTCTCTCACGCCTTCTTCTTCTCTCCCGCCGCAGGGTCAGACCCCACCCGCCCCCCTGCTGCAGGACCCTAAGACGTTCAGGATCATTTTACTCGTTGGCTGCTTTTCAGGCTTGGGACAAAGTCTGCGGCCCACAATGCGGCTTTTGTCCCTTCTCATAACTGGGGGGTAGTTCAGTTTTCACAGCTCAGTGAATATGAACCTTTGAAATACATAATGTAAAGAGAAGGCAAGTGAGCCCATCAGATCTGGCAGCTTCACAGACCGACCCGCGCCTTCCCGAGCCTCTTGGGCTCCCCTGTCCAGTGCGAGGCTGGGAATGGGAGACACCTCGGTATTTAACACTCATGAGAACCGCCAGGACCTGGAAAGGAGCCCAAAGAAATGCTGCGCCCGAGAAGGGCTTTTTCGGCCCTCTGAGATTGAACACTCGGAGGGAGGCTGATTTTTAGTTTGGGGCTGTTCTGCGTTCCTTCGCTGGACAAATAAAGAGGCTTCGGTCGCAGGGCTCAGGATACCCTGAAAGATAAGTGTGCAATGCTCTTTCACAGGCCCGTGTACCCGCCGCCGCCTCCACCCAGGGCAGCCTATGCCAGATCTCTCTAGGGGCCCACAGGAGCCTCGCACCCAGCCCACCTCCCCGCCTCCATCAGGGACCCCGTGCACTTCCGGCGTCTGGGCTGCGGCCCTGCTGGGATGAAGATGGCTCGACCTGGTGCCGGGGCTTTCCAAGCCGTGTCCCCTGTGGAACACCCGGCTCAGCTCCCACAGTGGGTCAGCTGCCCGCTGTGTGTCTGAGTTCTCTTTTGAACCCGAAATGTAGGATTATCGCGCGAATCCGAGGAAAGAGTGGAGCGAAGCACTGGCAGGCTGCCGAGTGTTAAAAGACATTCCGATGGTTGACACACGATAAGCCCTCGGTGACAGTGACGCACGTGGAAATGAGTTCCACGGCTGGATCGTTAAGTGTTGTAAAAATCTCTTAAAGGGCACAGAGAGACTGCCTGAGTGGGTCATAAACTCAAGCAACAAGGGGAGGCCTGCAGCGGGGATTACAGCGTGGCCTGGCGGTGGGTGTCAGCACCTCGGTTTTAAGAAGAGTGGCTGTCCCCGTCCTAGGGACATGAGGAGACTAAGCGAGGTTGAGGTTCTCCAGTGCGGCCCTGGTGACTCGTCGATGGGACGTGAAGCCCCAAAGAGGCGGAGCGATTTACCCAGGCTGTTCAGCCAGAGAAGGCCCCGGCGGCGGTAAGGACGGCGCCAGCTGTGCGCTCACGGGGAACTCCGCCCCGCTCTGTCCCGCCCCGGCCTCGGGACACCCAGGGACAGACATTAGCCATCTCCCCAGAGGTTCTTGAGTGCTCATTTTGCAAACCAGGCTCTGAAGATAAGTTGCATGGGCTCTTAAAAAAAAAAAAAAGACTATTGTAGTTATTTTTCCCCGTTAAGCAATGGAGATTTAAAAGCACTGAGAACCCATTTATTGCTTTTCTCTACTTTATCTGTTGGGGTATTATTAAAAGTCTCCTTTGAAATAAGGGTTCCTGCTACTGAAAGCGTGGGGGACACCGCTGACCCCACTGTGAGGTTAGCAGGACAAAAGTGCACTCGGGCGGGTCAGCCTGTGTGCGTGCGTGGAGCAGAGGCGGGTGGTAGGACGGGGGCAGAGGACAAAGAGGGTTGATCCAAACATTTACCGAGTTTCCTGAGAGGCAAGTATGTCACCGATGGGAAGCGGACTTCCTGATTCCCCCAGAGTCCACCGGGAAGTCTTGCCTACATCACCCGCTGTGGCTAGAAGTGTCTCTGTCCCCATGTCACTGAGTGACCTCCAGAACACGCAGCTCTCCTCCCGGCACAGAGATTGGGCCCTACGAGCTGGAAAGCCACCAGACGGTGAGGTCCACCCCGCTGCCCACGCCCTTGAGACCGGGTTCCTGAAACTCCCACGGGGGAGAATTTGTGGTTAAGGAAAGACGTAACATGGAGCTGGAGGGACCAGGTCATGAGTGAAATTTTGACATCCCTTAGAGATTTCATTTTAGCATTTACCGATGAAATGCATATTATGTAAAATTATTCGCATATCCGTAACAATGTTAACACGCGGACTGCTTCCTGTGTTCTATGAACGATACTAGGTACTTTCACGTACTAAATGAGATTAACGATCTCATTCAACACTTAAAGATAACCCTGTGGGGCAAATACTATTTTATGTCCATTTTCCCAATGAGGCATGCAAGTGCTGGCACACGCACGCCCCAGAGGCTTGGCTTAGCTGAGTGCCCAAGGCTGTTCTATTGTGAGTGGCAGAAGCAGAATTCTAATGTGGATGGTCACGCACCGCACCGGGGCCCGCCCGCACTGTGCAAAATCAAATGCACCGCATCGCAACAATGTAGTTACAAATGCCTTTATCACGGAAACTCTTCGGGATACCTCCCTGTCGGAGTCTTAGCAAGATGCTACGCGTTCTGCTCGCTGCAGACAGAGCATGCGCTGAGAACGAAGCTGTAGCTTCTGGTGCTCTAATTGTTGGATGCCTGTGGAGGTTCTCCGCTCCTGATTGTTGTTGATCTTCCAACCAAAGAGGGCTGGAGAAATGCCCGCACATTTGCATAAACGCAATCGGAAATGCTTAGGTAAACAGAAGGTGATCTGTATAGGCTATAGTCGTGTATGAGAAGCATGGGGGGGGGGGGGCGTTGGAGGGGAGAGGAACGGACTGCAGTATGTCCTGATTTTCAAACGTAATCGTTGGCATGTGTTGTGGGAAGGAAACAGACTCAGTTTCCTAAGAAACCCTAAGGGACCCTCAGGGACGCAGCATCCTACAGGATGGAGACGGTATTTCGCAGCTGCCACTTTCCTAGGAACAGGGCACATGGATTCAGGCCTTTTTTCCAACGTGTCAGAAAGAAGCCAAGCAAACCTGCTCCCCGAGGGCGGTGCACAGCTGCCTCTCCCACCCTCTGCAGGCTAGATGGGGGCCTCGGCAGCAGGCCCTTCACTCCAGTTTTCAGAAATAGAGAAACCGGCGTGTCCCCTACAATGACGTCTGTCAGCTGGAAAGAGCTATGAGTCACAGCCAAGTGGCATTTTATATTTAGGAATTCATTTTCCGTTCAGATCGAGGTGGTAAGTCTCGTGCGGAACCGCTCCCTGTGACTCATCGGCTTTTTAAAGATGTTGGTGGCAAAGTTTGACGAACCGTTATCAATCCGGCTTCCACGGTGTATGCAGGTGATCTTGGCTACTAATAAGATGATGCAGTCTTCACGCAGTTTGGAGTGGAATCACTTCTTCCCTTCGCCACGCATCTCACAGAAGGGGAGAAGACGTGCCCCAGCTTGACAGAGTGCCCATGAGCCAAGCAGAAGCGGTGCTTCCAGGTCCCGCCACGTCTGGACCTCGTAGGATTGATTCCAGGGGGTGAGACAGAGGCGCGGCAAGTGGGAAGAGTTTTAACATCCAAATTGACATAACGAAGTGGTGAAGACTGACGAGCGGCTGGTCGTTTAGAAGTTTCAGAACCACCTCTGTCTTCATCCCTGTGGCTGGAACCTGGATTTTAGTCTATCTCTGTCCTGCTCAGAAATGGCCCCTTCTGGTTGGTCGTGCCCAATCTAACCTCTGTATTTAGTTAGCGAACTCATTTTTTCAACCAAGCCTTATCCAGGCAACATATTAGGCACTGGGGTATGAAGCCAGGGAAGGGCGGGTCCCCGGCTGAGTAGGTGCGCACAGCCCCCGGAGGTGTCTGTGACATGAACATACACGTGTTGATTCCAGGTGGGGTGAAGTAGGCATGTGGCATGCGGGACCAGAAAGAAGAGAGGGAACAATTCTGAGTGCAGGTGGCTCCACTCGGAACTTCAGGGAAGAGCAGGCATCTGATTAAAAGGCGCAGACCTGGGAGTCAGTGAGGCCTGGGCTCGAGCCTCAGGCCAGCCCCTCTGGACATGGTGTCGGCCTGTCTCTGCGCCGGGTCTCCTCATCTGCAAAGTGGGAACGGAGAGCACAGCACTCACCCGTCGGCGGTACTGGGGGTTGAGTGAGGCTGCACCAGAAGCCCTTAGTGCTGTGTTTGGAAGAGGGTCCTGCTTATGACCTAGTTCCTGAGTGGGTTCCTGTGCCCAAGGGGGGCCAGGCCCAGTCTGTGAGATGCCCTGTTAAGCACCAGCTGGGGACGCTGATGGGGTGCCGAGTGTGGGGCTCCCATGCTAGGCAAGCAGCCCCCCACCCTCGTGCCCACAGGCACTGAACCCTGGTGCAGTGAGATGGCTTCTTTGGCTCCCTTCTCTCCTGTCTCCCCCACCCCGCCATTGTGATTTGCCACCACCTGTTTGATGCTTACCTGTGTCATTTAGGAATGCTTACAGTGGCAAAGAGAAGACAACTCAAGGAACAGGAGAGTAACCACCTATGGTCTGTTTGTCTCCCATGAAACTCTGCTGTGCGGGCAGCCATTACGGAACCAGCCCCTGCCAACTCCCTGTTGGGTGCTGTGGCATTTATCCTCATGGCCTCATAAGGGCTGCTGCAGCTCCAGGCCTCACGTCTACATCGCAGGCAGAAAGAAAAAGGAAAAGTGCAGGAACCAAGGAATGAATGAAAGGTTAAAGGGCACGCTGGCGAGTCTGTTTTAAAGAGTCCCACCTAGGGACTGCTTGCATTCCATTGGGAAGTCGGGCCCCATGCCACTGCTGTCTACGAGAGTCTGGAAAGAAGGCACAGGGACAAGAAGCTGGGGATGGCTCTGGCGTCACCCATGGCGTATGCAGTGCTAGCCATCCTTCAGGTCCCAACGTAACTGCAGCTGGGCTCTGGCATCGCAAGGCCACGGCACTTGCTCGGGTTCCTCACTGTTGGGTCTTTGATGCTCACCGTTCCTGAGCAAATCACTTCCCAGGCCACAGCACATGTTCTCCCGACGCCTCCTCTGGGACTCTGGCAGCTGCCCAGTGAGGCATGCATCCTTTCCAAGGTTCCGAGAAGCGGACTGACCCAGCCTAACAGACCAAGATGGTGATTTGGACCCTGAAGGAGGACACTTAAGTCCTGGCTCCGGCGTGTTTTGGAATCAGGTGGAACAGGACTCCCGTGTTGGTTTGGCCCCTTATTAGCTGTGCTAACCTGGCAGATCCCGGAAGCTCCCTGAGCCTCAGTTTCATCATCCGTAAGATGAAGATAACGACACATCGTGGCAGGCTGCTAGGAGGACTAAGGGATCAAATGGGAGCAGAGTGCTTGGCACGATGCGTGACCTACAGGAAGCCATCGAGATACAGCAGCTATTAGTACGCTAACTGGTTCTATGCCCTTAGGCAGGACAAGTTCCTCGGGACCCAGGATCTGATCTCCAAAACAGAAAGATACTTGAAGATTATGTAACATAACATGCAGGACATCACAGCACATGTATCAGTTCATCCGTTAATAAATATCAACTATTTGTGAACTGCATAATTATCCACTGATTCTTGCGAAGACAAAAGTCCATATGTGATATCAAGACCAAGGAATCTGGAAGGTTCCCACTGGTAAAAAGCTCACCGTGACGGTGACAGTGGAGTGCGTTCCCTGGGCCAGGTGCCACACGCAGTGGGGTCAGGACCCTGTGCTGCAGGTGATGGAACTGGGGACGTTGGTGTTAAAAGCCTCAGCTCGGGCTGAGCTCCAGGCTCGTCTAGCTGCTTGGTGGGCACGCTCCTGCGGCCACCACGCTGACTTCCGAGGACCGCGGAAGGTAGACGAGGGATTTTAGCCTCGAGGCTCTGAACGGTGAGTGGAAAAGGCAACAGGGAAAGAGCAGGAGGAACACAGTGGGGTCCAGGGCACAGACGCGAAGCTCCGTGGAACCCAGCTCCATCTGGCCGACCGTGAGAGACTACAACCCACCACGGGCTTCGCTCAGCTCCCCCTACAAGGCCTTGAACACGCAGGGATGGAGCCCAGATTACCTGGGACAGGTCTCTTCCCTACAAACCCTTCATAGATCAGCCCAGGGTTCTCTCCTTAGCTTTGTTCAAGGGGGGATAGGAGAATTTTCCATGTCTCCAGCACTAAGCATGGGTTTTAAAAAATAAAACCGAAAAATAAAAGAAGGGGTGAGCCAGAAGCAATGTCTACTCACAAGTTCAAGTTTGGAAGCACATCTGAGGCAGGGCTGGGCTGCTGCCACCTTCACTGTGGCTGGTCCCAGGGGCCTGATGTCATTGCTGACTCGAGATCCTGTTCCAGGCCCCGGAAAGAAAAAAACAAGATTCTCTACCAAGTAATTCCCTGGAATTAAAACAACCACAAGCAACAGTTTCCTTTGGAGCTAAAGTCTGGAAAGAATTCAATCGCCTTATAATCCAATTAGATCGGACGGTGAGACGGCAACCCCAGCGGACCGTCCTCATGGGATCTGCAGACCCAGGGGGCCAAGGAGCCGCCGAGCAAATGCTGCCCTGCGTGAGGAGACACTCTGGTCGCACACATTTGGTTCTGGGACAAAGGCCCTACTACACGGGACAGGAGGAGTGGGGACTGGAGTTCATTGTAGGTCTGTCACTGGGACACTGGTCCTGTATCCCCTGGCCCGAGTTTAGGATGGGGGGGGCTATTGCCCCAAGACCCCAAGATGCTCGAAGCATGAAGCAGCTGAGCTTCAAGGCCCGGGGGACATGGTGAGGGCTGGAGGGGGCGCCCTGTCCTGGGACAGGGGGCAGCTGGCAGCTGTGCCGAGAGCCTGGAAGTGACGCAGCTGCCAGCTAGACCAGCAAGAGCATCCTCTGCGGCCACTGACAGTTTTCAGCCACGGGGTTCAGGTGTCAGGATCCAAAGCCACTGCAGGGAAGTACACGAGGGGCCTGCACTTGTGAGCACGCAGGGAAGTCTGCCGCTTGCCACGCTCCCAGAAACCACCTGACTTCCCGGTCGTGGCGGAGGGTGCGACTCTGCGGGTCTCTTCGCTCCCCAGCTGGAGAGTCCTCGGGACAAAGTGAGCTTAAAACTGCACACGCTGCCCCGCTGTAGTTGAAATACCAGGCAGCCCTTATGTTGACGTCCTTCCAGCTGGACTCCTACTTTACCGGGAGAGCCCACCCTCCTCGCCCAGTTCCTCCCTCGGTCCCCAGCTGCTGGCCCCACCAGGCAGAGAGAAAATGAGACCCACGTGCTGGGCAATACCACGTCCCTTGAACCAGTGAGGGACCCAAGCTGGGCTAATCAGAACTTTCCTATGACAAATAATGTAGCAGGCTACAAAAACAGAGGTGTGGGATGTGCGGAAGGCATCTTTTCTACTCCCACCGCACAGAGCCTGGGAATGAAGCTCATGCAGGCAAACCGTCAAAACACTGTTAACTACGCAGGGACCAGCAACATCACAGGAGCCCCGAGACCGGGACACGCCTCCAGCAGGTCTCTGTACTGGATTCTCTTCCACCTTAAGCCTGTGTTTTCTTTTCCTTCCCTCCCTCCCTCCCTTTCAACTTAACTTCCTTTTAGTTGAGTCCTTCAGAAAGAGTTCTGTTTGCCCGTGGAATGAGTGCTTCACAGTCACAGGCCCGACACCAGAGGTTTCACCGGCTCGGGTGGGGTGCGAGGGTGGGAGCCTCTGTCACACCCGGGAAGCCGGCAGCCCCTCTCATGCGGCCATAACACAGCAGCCAGTGAAATCACTGAACTGTTGGCCGCAAGCTTCAGACCCTGGACTTTCTAAGGCCGGCGTTTAGAGACGTTGGTGGAAAATACCGGAATGTCTCCTTCCTCTCCCAGCCTTCAGGATTGTGCTGCAGTGCGGGGCCAGCCTAACATCCAGCCTAACACGTGAGAAGGAAGGAAAAAAGGTAGGCGTCCGTTTAGAGGCGTTTTCTGCCTCTGGTCGGCTGTTCGACATCGGATGTGTTAGCTGCAGGAGGCCCGAGAATTTGTGCAAGGTCAGTTCCTTACCACAGGAAAGCCAGGAAAGGTGGGAAGGGCAGTTAGAAAGAATACAATGGCCAGAAGGAGCTGGAGAACCGGGGAGGCTTGACCTCACGTGCTAATTCAGAAACAAACACCTCTCCGAGTTCTCCCCTTTACAGCCTTGGGGGCAGGCGGCAGGCTCCCTCTGCGGGGAATGCAGGGCTGTGCTCACATAACCCCCTGGGCCCCGAGGCAGCGGCAGCCCTGCTGCCCCGTGATTTCAGACCCCAGAGCAGAATCGTACCCAGCGCCTGACCCCTACGTGGTTGTGGAGGAGAACAGCGGACAAAAGAAACCCTTCAAAGAGCAGAACTGGATGGTCAGGGTGGTGCCCAGAACTGACCAAACAACTGCTTCTTACTACGCTGCCCGCAGGATGTCTGGGCAAGTCTAGGTCATTATCCCCGCTTCCTGTTTCCCAAAGCGGAAAGACCGTGACCTCCTTTTCCTGTTTCCCCTCCAGTGCTGTATGCAGGGCGTGTCAACAGCTGTGCAAACTATGATTAATCCCTTAGGTTGCCAGACCATGAAAAATACACCCGAATTGAAGTAGGAGGCATTCAAGCAGAAAATACGAATTTCCAACTGGATACAGTAGCTGAAAGCATTTTGGGGGGGAAGTGGGTGTATTGCCATTTGTATAGAGGACAGTTCTCTTTGAGGAGGGGGATGTTTCTAGAACCTATGGGGAGAAGGGTGCAGGCGCGTACAGCACGGCCAAGGGTGGGAGGCAGTGGGCACAGCCCTCCTCTGTCCCTCCACACGGGGTGTGCACCAGGGTCATCGCTCCACAGCCCAGCCCTCTGCGGTGACTCATGCCTGCATAGCCAATGCCCCCACACTTCGTGACTTAAAACAACTTACACATCCCATAATTTCTGGGTTGGCGGGACTCGGCATGGTGCTGATTTATGAGGGTCATGTGGCTGCAACCAGCTCTGAGAGAGCAGAGCTGGAAGCTACAAGGCCCCTTGAGACCTAACCTCGAAAGTCACACGGTCTCACTTCCACCGCCTTCCTCTGCTCAAAATGAACGACAGGTCAGCTCAGATTCAGGGGCAGGGCCGAGACTGAAGGGTGGCAAGGGTGGGAGGAATGATGTTAGACCTCTGTGCCGAGAATTTGCTACGGTTTGCCCGCTAGCTACAAGTATTCACATCTCCCTGTGTACAAAATGCCCCAGGCTCCCCCCACGTCACAGCCAATCGTGGCATCGGGCTCAGTCTCCACACCTCACATCTCACGAGGCCCGGATATGGGCTCGGACTCTTAGGCGGTAGGCTCCCTGAGAAGAAGCCTGAAGATGCCACTCCTTTGGATCCAGAGGAGTGTCAACTAAAGAGGAACTCACCCGCCCCCTAGCTGCACAGCTAGAGAGCTGTTAGCATGCCCTGACTTCGGTCAGGTGTCCTTGACACACAGCTGGACGGGGTGGGGCCAGGATAACACTCCATTCCGTCAGGTCCTACAGGCCCAGCTCATCCGACGGGAATGGCACCGCACCCGGCCAGGTGGCAGGAGACCGATATTAACCACAATATTGAAATGGAAGTGCGGCAACTCAAAAACGCAGAAAAATGTCAAGCTTGCTCCTGCTCCCATCCTCTAGCAAGCATCTGACATTTTCCCTTCAAAATACAGTGAAATTGTATAGCTTTGGTTGATTAGATATGTTTTCCCATATGGCTCGAAATGTGTTTTCCTTGTCCTTTTGGTTGCCCCGCTAATTTCTTCGCAGCATCACTGTGTTACCCAGAATCCTTTACCAGAATGAATTTCCCTGGTGTATAAACTTACTTAACTTGAAATTTTAGTTAGGTAACTTGCGAGGTGAACTCATCCATGGAGCTGTGGATTCCATGGAGTTGTAGATTTGGGGATTTTAATGAGACCAGGCCTCTGAAGTGGTCAGCGCTGGGGACTCGGGTCCTGCCCCAGGGAAGCAGGCTGCATTGCAAGGGGAAGCAGTTCATAACTAGGGTTCATGCTAGGACATTCAATAACAGCCTATTTTGTAAACCCTTTATACGGTGTCTTTCTCTCCACTGAGCTAGGGAGGAAAAGTCATCTAAATTTCACATACACCATTGAAACTAAGCAATACAAGAAGCCTCACTCTCATTTTGCATTTTCAACTCCTAGCTCTAGAATCAGCCATCTCTCCTGTGACTAGACTGTGCTATTGGAGAACAAAGCCTGGGTTCGAGGCACCCCTGTGGCTGCTGGGGATTGTCACCTCTAGGCCTTGTCAAAAGGCAGGAGCTAGGAAATCTATGTGGGAGCTAAAACCGAGTGTCCACACGTATGTCTAAGTATGTGCATGTCTGTCCAGCGATCTCCATGTTGAGCTAAATGTGAGTTCTCACTGTTGTCTCAGGCCCTAATCCAACGCCCCAGGGTTCATGCCAGTCTTCCTGCTCATCTGTAAGTTCCCACTCCCCAGGCGGGACCAGTTAGCGTCAGGGTCTCTGATCCCGCCCCATGTCATACGTGGTTCCCACCATCTATCACCCATTTACTCGTCTGCATAATCCCAGTACACCTCTGCGTTGGATTTCGGAATTGCTACGAAACACTGGTACCAACTAGTGTGCAGGATTCAGGTACACTTCCCTTCGCATCCCGCCTAACAGGGTCTACTCCTCCCTGAAGCTCCGCAGGTCAGCGCCTCTGTCCCCCACCCTCTACAGAGAGTCACAGAATTAGAAGCTCTGGCCACTGGCTGCATTCCATCCTGAGATCTCCCAGCCTCTTACTTTCCCAACATTTGCATACGTTAACATCTACTCTTTGCGCGGTTAGGTTCCACGGATTTTGACAAATGGACGGTGCGGTGTATCCACTGCTACCATATGAAACCACCCCAGGAGTCTCCCAGCCCTAAGAGAGCCCCTGTGTCTCTCTCAGCCAGCCCTCCCCATCACCAGACGGCTGGCAGCCACTCATCCGTCAGCCGTCTTCCCAGCTCCGCCTTTTCAAAATGCCGTCAATGGACGCACTTCTCAGATATGCTTCTCTCACTCACCGAACACGCCGGTTCCATTCACGTTGTTGCACGGACTAAGATGACAGTTCATTTCTCCTGGTTACCGAACAGCTTTCGACGTTGTGAACGTACCACAGCTTGCTCGCCCACCCGCCTAGGCAAGGGCTTCTGGGTGGCTTCCCGTTTTTGCCGATCGGGAATACAACCACTGCGAGCATTGATGCACCACCGCCTTTGTGTGGACGAGCTTCCAAAGCCGTTGGGTAAGCAAGGAGAAGCATGGGCGCTGGACTGTATGGGGAGGGTGTGTCTAGTTTTATAAGAAACCACCACGCCGTCTCCCAAAGTGTCCGGTCCTCGGCCCGCCCACCAGCAACGACCGCGATCCACATCCTTGCCGGGACTGGGCTTTGTTGCAATTTTTCCTTCTTGATTTGATCAGTTCTAATAGGTGTGTAGTGATAGCTCACTGTTGTTTGAATTTGCATTCCCATGATGACAAATGATGTTGAAGATCTTTTCATACGGTTGTTTGCCATCTTTATCACTCACTTCCTTGGAGAAACGCCTCTTCATGTCTTTTACCCATTTTTAAGCAGGGTTATTTGTTTCCTTGTTGAGACTTCTCTGCATGGTCTGCAGAGACGTCTTTTATCAGATAAGTGATTTTCAATATCTTCTCAGTCTGCGCCTTTCCTTTTCATTCTCAAACATTGTCTTTCACAGAGCAAATTTTTTTTAATTTTAATGAAGCCCAACCTCACCATTTTTCTTTCCCAATAAAGTTAACTTTTCTTTTTCACAATCCCTTTTGTGGTATATCCAAACACTCGTCACCAAAACCAAGGCCATGAGGGTTTTCTGCATGGCTTCTTCTGGAAGTTTTATGATTGTACATTTCACAATTAGGTCCATGATCCATTTTGAGATAATCAGAAGCTTTATTATTTTTTTAAAGCTCTTAGATAGAAACAATCTCATGGAATTGATTTTTATTTAGGGGATAAAATAGGGGCCCAAATTCATTTTTTCCCATACGAATTTCTGCTGAGGCAGCACAATTATTTAAAACTCTATTATTTAAAAGGGTGTCCATTGCCTCCTCCTCTGCAGCATCTTGTCACCTGTGTCACAAATGAAGGGTCCTTTGCTGACTGGGTCTACTCCTCGACTCCGTTCTGGTCCCTGATGCACCTGTCTGCCCTCCCTCTAACGCCATGCTGTCTTCATTAACGTGGCGTATACGAGGCGTGTATCTGTAGCGTAAATTCTCCAACCTTGTTCTTCTTCTTGGAGACTGTCCTGCCTGGGTTTTTTTTGTTTTGTTTTGTTTTGTTTTGTTTTTTAGCTCTTTGCATTCCCACATAAATTGGAGAATCAATGTAAAGTTTCCTAGAGAATTCTGAAATTCAGATTAAATAACATGAAATCTATAGGTCAATAATGGCTGCTACAATAACGGCTCGCCAGTATCGATTCACTTGCGACATGAACGTGATCTCACTCTCCATTCACTTGGGTCTTCCTTAGCCACCCACAGGCCCCCTCCCCTCTGTATAAGGCCCTGTGCTTGCTTTCGGGCACTTAGGCTCATTACAAAGCGGTGCCTGCCGTGGGCCTCCCTCCACTGTCCCACTGCTTGCAGTGACAACTGCTCCTTGATGCGAGACACCAGTCAGGTGCCCAAGGCGTTCAGTAAGCCCACAGACTGAGGAAGTAGAGTCGAAGCCAGAACAGCCACCAAGTCCCGTCAGGACGAATTCCTGCCTCACCAAAATGAGTGGCACCCACTGGAATCCGTCAGCCTCTGGCCCAGGCTGCCCGGTCCTTTCAGGGCTGGCTCCGCAAGCAGACTCAGGGTTGCTGGTTGCGTCTGCATTCAACAGAGGCGGGGGCGGGGCAACCCAGGTGAGGGGAAGTCATGCTTTCAAAAAGTAACTTCAGTCCGTGGGACATTTTCCCATGAGGCCTTTGAATAAGCACGGGGTCGCTGGGGAAGGACACAGTGCCAGTGGCTGAGAGCTCTGGCCACCTGATCATTAAAGACCTCTTCCGTGCGGAGTCATACCGGTGAGTAACTTCAAGGACACAATTCAAGTTTTTGTTATTATTGCAAAAAAAAGACACAGACTTGGTTCACTTAGGCAAAAACAGCCGACTGGAGGGGTATGCGGTAGCTCACACACCGGAAGGGACTGCGGAACACGTGGACGTCGGCAGGTACCCAGGCTACCCGGGCTACGGGAACTGGGATGGAAGGTGGGGTGGCCGTACGACTCATCGTCTCACCCAGGACGGCCTGGGGAACCCAAGAGCGTGCACATTAACAACCGTGCGTCGGCGACAAGCACGCCCCGCGGCGGCACGGGGCCTTCAGCTCCGGCTGTTTCTCACCCGTTAGCCCCGCCACTTAAATTTCCCACTCCAGGGAGCGGGAGACAGACTGCAGGACTCGGGGCCCCACGTCCACACCTGGGGCAGGAGAAGGCGGGGAAACCCGACTGATGGTCTCACTGAGACCAAACGCAACAGCAGAGAAGTACCCCTTCCGATCCTGGAGAGGAGTCAGAAAAAGCTTGCGCCAGATTAAGGAAAACAGTAATTCCCCGTCCAGCAAAATAGCGAATGTCTAGTCCTTAAAGGAGGCAGATAAGGAACAACAGCCCAAATGACAGTTTCCTGCAGACGAATTGCATGCTGAACGTCCCGCTGTGAGAGGTCCTGCAGTGGGAAGCACGTGGGTGTTGGGAGTCGGGGTGGAAGCCCTGACTGGGTGGCTTTTCGGCTGGTGCACGATGCTGCACCTGGTTCAGATGCTGTGACGTCCCTCTCACGTGGGGCTCAGGAGCCCGGCAGGAGGAGGCTGCTCCAGACACTGGAAGATGAGGCAGCTGCCGGTGGGGGCTGGCACACTCCTCGTTCTCAGCGACCCCTGTCCTTCCACCACCTTTATTCTTTCCTCAAAAGGCTATTGGATTCCTGGCCGTAGGAAAGAAATAGTCCAGTCTCTGGAGATGGATGAGGCAGGTTTGAGGCCTGAAGCCGCCATTTATAACTGTAAGACCTCAGGCAAGTTTAGAAACTTCTCCAAGCTTTCATTTCCTTGGAGGAGAGAGCAACATCCACTCGAGGGTGTTTTCTGAGGCTTCAATGAGGCAAGAATTTTGAGAGCACCGGGCCCCCTTTCCAGCACCAGTAGGGGCTGGATGAACACAGCAACATCAGCATGTTCATCTCCGGCTCATCAGAGCTGCTCGGTGCTTCTGAGACAAACAGGAACCCCTGCAGCCAAAACAATGTTCTCAGACCACTGAGCAAATAAGCGATTTGTCAGGAAGTCCACAGGCTATGAAGGCGGGGGGTAATTTCACAGGGTTTCCTCCACGGCAACGAGAGCAGCTGGGGGGTGGGGGTGGGGTCTGGGAAAGTCTGTTAGAATCGACAACTGGAAGGAGCCTGCCTCTGAACGGAGTCCCTCCTCCTCTTGGATGAAACTCTGGAATCCCCTGTCCTTGTCCCTTCTGCTCCCATTTTCTTCCAGGTGCCACTGCTGGCTGGGGCACTCAGAGGACTTGAGCAAACCTAGAAAGCCAGATTGAAAGGAGAGCGAGCTTTATTTCCACATCTTCCATTGTGTATTTGACTTTAGGAAATCCCTACCTACCTCTAGCCTGTTCTTTCATCTGCAAGAGAAAATGGCTCTTCCAAGCATTGGCAAGGAGCACAGGCAGGTGCCACCCCCCTCAACACCGTGGGCACGGTGAATGCCTCTGGGCACAGTCTCCTGGGAGCCCAGAGGGGCTTCAGATGGCCACTATGAATCCGTCGATGAGAGATCATGAAACGAGCCACCTTTACAGGAGCCGTGAGCCCAGCCAATCCGGGGATGTCCTCGGACATGCTTCCTGGGCTGTGGCTCATTCATGCCTCGCAGCCACATGAACTCTTAGGCACTGTTATGGTCCCGTTTTGTAGACTGGGAGACGACCGGGCTAAGTGATTCCCGAGAAAGGAATTGATGTGAGAGCCCTTCTTTCTCTCTCTTCTTAGTCTTGACAAGGAGCAAAGAGGAGGAAATTCCTGCCAAAGCTGCCACCCTCTGAGGGAAGTCTTGACGCTTCTCTCCCCACCTTCTTCTCTAGCCTAATGGGCATTTGGCTATGGAACAGGAGGATGTTGAACCTGTGGGTCAGTGACACCTGTAGGTACAAAGCTGAGTTGCAGCCTTGGGCACGGAGGCCCAGCTGGGACAGGTGCCCTTTGTCCATCTCCCAACTTGCTCCCAGATGCTGGGCACAGCCTGGTGGCAGCAGCACCCTCCCCGCCCCCCATGCTCCCACTCTGACCAGTTTGCCAGGGGCGTGGGGTGGGAGTGGAGGGCCATCGCGCCTGCCCACAAACCTTTAGGCTGTATTATCCACTCCAGCGTTGAGCGGTGAGCCTGCAAGAGGAGGGAGGTGCGTGCCCGGCCATCGGCAGAACTGACACCTCATCCGCCAATGACCGGGGACCCTTGTGCGTGGGTCACGCACTCAGCCTGGAGGGAGGGCTGGTGTTCAACCTCAAACCCCTTACTCTGAGACCACGTCCAGCGCCAACCCTCTGTAACCGGCCATGGGAAAGATTTCCTGGGCCCTGGCTGCGCTCTTAGGGGCTTTGGCTCCTCTCTGCATCTCCTTCCCTCCGGGCGGGTCTCCTCTGTCTTTGTGTCTAGGCACATCCTTTCAGTACCTGCCTCACAGGAAGGAAATTCTGCGGGCTCAGCACCAAGCTGTGTCCTACAGGTCGACACTCAACTTCTCCTTAAGGCGCAAATGTGGCCAAGATGCCCCCGCACGCACCCCACCATCTGTGTGGCTGCCTGGCACACAGCAACTGGTCATGACAAAAGGAGGGACTTGGGGACCCTGCTCCAGTAACGTGCCTCACGTATTTAACGTGTTCCAGTAACAAAGCTTTCTACATACAGTGTTTTGCCCCATTTGCACCGCTCCGCGTGACTGTTATTACACAGAAGGGGAAACTGCAGCTCAGTGACGTAAGACTCACTCAGATCCTCGGCCGCAGAAATTGGTTTCAAAGTTAGGTTTCCAACTCTAATAGTACGAAGGGAAGAAGGAGGAGCTTCCTGACCATCAGAGCAGACCCAAGGCTGATGGGTCAGCACTGTGGACAGGCACATGCACCGGCCTGGGAGCTAGGAGACGTGTGATCTCATTCTGACTCAGCAGCTGACTGGGTGGCCTCTAGCAAGTCCCTCAGCCACTCCGGCCTCAGTTCGGCCAGTCTCTGTTTATTTAAAATGTTAACATGGAGACGTGGCTTTCCTGCCTCACAGGATGCAATGAGGAGATGGCTTACACTTACGCAGAGCAGACACTGGAGAAGGAACCCCATCCCACAAACCTGCCACAAACCACCAGCCCAGTCAGAAATAACAAGCCAGGTTCCAGGGGAACGGTGACCAGTCCGCATGGGCTGCATCAACCCCCCGATTGTCTGGCCCCCATTTCCCAGGTTCATCTGCTCCACATCTAGCAGATCTCAGGGGGATGGAACCTTGGTGGTCGTCAAACAGACATGTCCCACAGCTGTCACCCGTCAGAATCATCTGAAGGGCTTTCTAACATGCTGATGGCTGCCCTCGACAAGCACCTCTTGAGCTGGACTCCCTGGCGGGGGCGGGGGAGTCTATGCATTTTAATTTCAAAAAGAGGGCCTGACACCTTCACCCCTCTGGCAGCCCCTTCCAACAGTCAACACTTTTTGTCTAGGGTCCTTTCACCGAAACACTTCTAATGATTGGAGAACTCTCACCGCCGCCCCCACCCTCACCCCTACCCCCACGAAAAGCCGGTCCCTGCTGAGCAGCTCGGATCATTAGAAACCAGTCTTCACCTTGGACGGAAACCTGCATCATTCTGTGGCTTTGATCAAAGTTGTGTAGTAGACGCCTGTGGCCCTTGCGATGTTTCGTTTTATTGGCTGGAGTTTTACTGTTTCAGATGAATTGTTAGCAACAGAAATAGACAGAGTCTACTCATCTGGCTTCTCCTGAAACACCAGATCTGTAAACAGGGGCTGGGTCCCTAAAGGGCGAGATAGGCAGCGGCCGGGCTGTTGGCCGGGCACGGGTGCACCGTAACACCACTGCTCTCGGCACATCCTGGGTCCCTCCACCTGGCCCGCCAGCCTCTCCAGATGCCAAGTCTGAGACCTCTTTCCTGTCCCTGCTTCCAGCACGGTCACCAGTTCTGTCTGGGATGCGGTGACCGTCATTCTCGGGAGCCTTCCAAGGCCAGCAGCCTCAGCGCCTTCGCCTGCCGGGCAGGATTGAGTCTGCAAACTCTCCGCCATCTTCGTTCCTCCTCTGGACCCTGCAGTGCGCTAAGTCCCCCCCAAAAGCCAGAATCGAGATTCACTTCCCCGGCGGCCCGTGGGGCCAATTCCCTGTGGATTTTCACGTTTGTTTCCTCCTTGAAAATCCCGAGTTTGTGTATCTCCCGATTCCTCCACTCTTGTTTCCCTCCATCCAGGGCAGCTTTCACATTTTAATTGTACCCTCCTTTCATGCACGGGCCGCCTGCCTGATTCTCCCAAGCACCCTTCACGGTTTTATTAAGAGATTATTGCTTATCTGTGAAATAAATCTCCTCGGATCTCAGAAGCTGCCTGTTCAGGTTTGGTTAATAATGTCTTCCTCGATCTTCTGCAGTTTCTCTCTTCATTAGGAGTCTAGGAAGCCTTCTCCACGCACTGATGTGCAGGGTGGGGGGGGTGGCTGTGCTAACTTATGTGTTCTCGGGACCTCCTGGTAAGGAGAACGCTGTCTTTACTGGGGAGAAGGCTTTGGTAAGTGATTTAATAAGCAGAATAAAGGCAGGTGCAGACCCCAGCCAGACGCCCACCAAACGGTGACCTGAGAATTAGCTGCTGCCCAGGCAATTCCCTGGGAATGTCATTTTGCATAACAGGTGGAGAAAATTTGAATTTCTGAAAACCAAGGAGGAAAGAGAAGCAGTAGCTGGTGACTGCCTAGGGCTGCAATGCCCCATGGACCGGAGGCCCAGGAAGGACTTCCGGCGGAAAGGAAAGTCCCCCTACCGCCCTCCTCCCTCCTGTCTTCGGTCAAGTCCCCCTCCATCACTAACCCTCTCTGTGAAGTGCACACCTTTGGAGGAAGGCAAAGCGTTTCCAAGACGGGTGTCAGGTTTTGAGGGGTCAAAGGCAGAGAGGGTATGGGCCTGAAAACCAGAGGTAGAAGGGGTCACAGGTGGACAGGCCTCCGAGACTTGAGCATGTGGTAAGAACAGCTCAGGACTCCCAGGAGCCGTGGCCGGATTCTGAGCTAAGAACACCAGTTTTGCAGGGTGCAGAGGTCCCCAGCTATCCTTGCACTTACCTTTATTCGCCATTTCCCTATGGATTAACACATCGCCTGTCTCTATCTGTCCCTACAGTTAGCATGGCACACACTTCTCTGGAATATGGAACAAGAAAACTTCACCCTGTGGGGGACGGCACGTGCGGGTGTAGGGGTGGTGAGCAGCGCTTTTTACAGACTCCCGGAAGCTAAGCAACGCGAAGGAAATTTGGGATTCTGTCCGCAAGCAGTGTCTAAGTCCTCTCTACTCCATCACTACGTACCTATAAATATATTTAAACACCTCCCCTGGTGGAACTCACTTTTCGAAGCAGCCAAACCCAGGCCTGGACAACTGTGATAGCGAAAATATTCTCCTAGACCAAAGCAAACTTCTTCTCCTGTGGTTCTATCTACCCCAAATCCACCCTGGCTCCCCCAGGACAAACACGTTGCTCTTCCCCTAACAAGCTTAAGATACTTTCAACATTATCAAGTCCCCAGGCTCATTTCCTTTGCGTAAATTAGTTCCATTTTCAGGGTTCCTCCCACAATGGGCCCTTGATCCCTGTCAGCACTCAGGTGGGCTTGCCCTGGATGAACTGGTCCTGCCAGAGACCACGGGTTCCTGAGCTCCAGGACCTCAGCGCCGGCCATCGGAGGAGGACCAGCGTGCTTCTCAGGGTGTTGATGCTGATGGCTCAGCAACTGAGTCTGATTGGTTCAACACAGGTCACATGCTCACCTCTGGACCAATTAGCAGTGGCCAGATGGACACACTAGTAACACATAGTTGGAGTGCAGGAAGGAATAATTTTCCCCAAAGGTTATGAAGCTCCTAGGAAATGGGAGTGGGGTCAGGGGGGAAAAATAGATGTCCGTGTCACCTGCTGTATGCCTCAGGGAATTCTGAGCCTCAGTTCGCTCACTTAAGAAATTGAAATAATAGCAGCTACCTCGAAGGTTTATCTGGATCTACCGCACACACTTTCATCATTCATCCACAAAACAACTTTCATCTTTTGTGCTTCATTTCCCTCATGACGACGGTAAAAGGAAAGCTCATTACTGAGAACATGGGGAAGGGAAAGTGTGAGAACAGCCTCTCGTATTTTGCGTGTGTGTTCGAGTAACCTACCCGTGGTTATCTAAAGAAAACTCTGCCTGCTCTGGCCACTCAGTGGAGTCCGCAGGTGCGCTTTCTTGTGTTTTTGTAGAAGAGGGTGCATAGCGCTTGAACTTGGTCGGGGGCTGCTGGTGGGCTCCGGCGTGTTTCCGGAGAGGAGGAGAAAGTCCTCACCTGTGTGTTTCCTTGGGAGCCTTTGGAGACAAAAAGGAACCTTCGTTGAGAAGGGGACCGGTCAGAGTGCAAATGGCATGAACACCGTCACATTCTTGAGGCAGCCTCATGGGCTTCACCTGAGCCTGAGGAGAAGGGGCCTCTGGGTTAAACTGGAAGAGGGATTCTTACCAGGGAGATCAGGAAGGACATGATTCCTCAGCTTCTTTGAGAAATATAGGGAGACCCTGCTTCTCTCTGGTACCCAGGACGATGGTGGGCTTAGGACAGGCTTGCCAGACGGCCTGGCAACTGTGGGGGCAGGACTTTTGGAGGCAGCAGACATCAGCAAGGGGTCAGGCAGGGGGAAAGGAAGCAGAGAGAGAATGCACTTAAGAGCCTCAGGTACAGGCTCCCTGGAGAACCAAAGAGACCTTCTCTTAGGCATTCAGAAGGAAATGGGTGGGATCAAGTAGGATCCTACTTGATAGGATCCTAAACAAGTAGGATCAGCAGCAAACGCCTTTAGACATATTTCTGTTACGCAGTCAGGCGGGGTCCAGGGGAATTCAGGAGAAAGTCCGAGTAAGCATCAGTTTTGCATCTGCACACCAAGCTACCAAAGAGGCACACCCCGGAACTTCTTTATTCCGGCCCCTGTCGCTGGCTGCTTGAACGGCTTCCGGTGGTTCGTCACCATGAATTCCATGGAGACGCTTGTGCCTTGCGAAGCCTTTTGTGGGGCTCATGTTAATTTTGAAATGCAGTATTCATGAAAAAAAGTAGGCTTTTCTGTCCTCAAAGAAGAAAAGAGTGGGATCACTGTGCTGTGATTAATCACTGCATGCATGAGCGAGTGAAGGAATGAAGGGGACTCAAGGTGTGTCATTTCTTTAAACTTTCTATACTGTGTTTTGACTTCATAAAGCAGGACACGCAGCAGACGCTGTGGCACACACACACGTGCACATGCAATTACACGCTTGTAAGTGCGACGAGGATATGCACATTACATGAATTCCGTAAGTGACTGTGAAGGGCCGCCATGCGGGAGAGCGAGTCACGGGAGCCTGGGCTCCACCTCTGTCCGTCCGTTGCCCCAGCGAAGAAGAGTATGTCCTGCTGACATTAGTCACGAGGAATGACCGCTATGGATCTGGTGGCAGTGGTTTCTTCCTTTTCCGTTGGGCCACGTCCTGAATTTTTTAAGCCAAATCGAGCCACCCGTGAGTCAGGACCCCGGTGGCCCACGGAAGGGGTCGAGAGTCACAAAGCAGTCTTCGAGAGAAGAGATCTGGAAGTGACGGCTTTTAGGAACTAAGGACTTTGCAGAGGCCCTTCAGGAGTTTCCGCTGGGGTGGGAGGGCCCGTGGGCTGCCCGCAGTCCTACTCCCACCAAAACCGATGGCTGTGCGCTAGTTTTACGGCCTTATTGCCCCATAAAAGGGTCCGTCGACACATAGGGTTTTATGAGCATTTCCTCCTGAGCAACCCTGCTGGAATCTTCTCCTTAAATGCCTAGCTTGCCCTCAGGCACTGGCGGCTGCCACTGTTATATATTACATCATATATTGTTACATATTGAATTACATTAATTTTCCCCACCTCCGTAGTCTGCCCCGGCTACCTCAGAATGAGGGGGAGGGAAGAGTTGTTTTTTTCAAATGTTCCTTTGCAAGCACAGAGCGTCCATTTTCCACAAGGAGCAGCGTCTGACTGCCTCTCCCTGTGATCACGTAAGTAATGCACACTCATCATGAAAAATGTGAACAATATGTGGTATTATAAAGAAAAACATAAAAACCAAATAACATCCCGCACCGTAAGCTAGCCACCATTAAAATTTTATTATCCATATTTCAGGCCTCTCTTTATGCAAGCATACAGGAAGAACCTTATAATTTTAACTAAATGGGAGAAATACCCTCATATTATTTGAACAGGGATAACTTTTCCCTTCCTTCCCACACCATTTAGCAGATTAACACATTCTCGTTCCCTCTCTCTGCCCTCCATTCTCCTCTCCACATACGTGCAGAAACAGAGGTTTCAAGAAACTCATAATCGCCATTTGATTTTTATGCATACTGTCATTAAATATATGAATTAGATGTATGCAGACTACCTTGGCTATATTTACATATGATTGAGAGGGAATCCATATTGAAGGTGCGTAGTATGTGGACAGGTAGGTACAGACTCAGGTACACATCTGCATGTGCGTGTACAGGGAGGTATAGCTATGAGACGCATCCTCAATATTCCAAACGCGTTAGGGAGTCGGGACCGGGCAGAGGAGAAGACAGGCAGTAATGCTGCTGAAATGGAGGCCTCAGCCCCCCAGGAAGGACCTGTGGAGCTGGGTGGCCACTCGGAGAACCTTTAAATTGAGGGCAAGATGGCAGGCGTTGGTGGCCTTGCACAGACCCTTCACTGGATGTGGGCTCCCCTCGTCCTGTTGGAAAATTCCTGGGGAGAGGCCCAGCTGTGAGCAGCCAGCCCTCCCTGGGGCTGTGGGAATGAGAGCCCTGGCCCGAGGGGCAGTGGGGTGGGGGCACGCCACAGCACCCAGGTGCGCATGGTGAGGAGGACACTGACTGCAGTCTCCATCAGCACGGGGGTCGTCGGCGATCTTTGTGAGAGCATTCTGTGTGGAGCAGGGTCGAGCGCCAGCGGGGCGCGCAGTAAGAATAAACCAGAGAACCTTAAATCCGTAACAGCCACTTTGGTGTATTTTGATGCAAAAAGGAGCCAAGCCAGGCAGTGGTAGCTGAGCAGGAAGTGGGGTCAGGAAAAGGGTGGCCAGGTTTGCATGCCAATGGAGCTGGAAACAGAACAATTTATGATGTGAGTGAAATTTAGAACTTCTAGAGCGACATAATGAGGGTCCTTTCACGGAGGTCTACATTATTATTTTATGTCCTATTGCAGTTGTGAGAACTACAAAAATGGTGAATACTGATGGAGCTAATAGACATCTCACCTTGTGCTTGATTTTTGGAGAAACAGCTTGAGTCTCACTATTTTAGAATGATGTTTAAGAGTAGGTCTTCATACATAATGAAAAATTCAGAGCCTAGGTATTTGCCTAGTTTCTAATATTATTTTTCTTAAACGTGATCATAATAGCTACAGAATTTTATCCCATTCCTTTCCAGCTTCGTTTCAGAAGGTCTTACCCTCCCTCCTTCCTAGCCTGACACACACCTGCCTCTACAGGGCAGGAGTTGAAAACCAGGCCTGGGCTTCTCACCTTCAGAAGTCAATGCCAGTCGTGGTTATGACGACTGAAACAGTCACAGTGAGAGAGCGATTGTGTTAACACCGGTCAGTCGTCTAGCAGGGTGTCTGGGGGCGGAGTCTGTGCTGGACACACACTGGTGTCCAACGTTTTTATTATTTGTGTATTAATAGATTCCCCGACAGGGTGTCTTTTGAATAAACCTTACTGGGTGACGGTGTGTGATCTTCCCTGTCACTACTGAAACCGGTGCAGGCTTGCATTTTCCAGAGTTTTCCATCTGTCTGTTTGATCCCTTTCAAGTCGGTTGCAGATCTCCATGGCGAATTCAGTGGAGCTCAGGTTCCGCTACCAGGTGACCTTAGCATTGCTCCCTTAGCAAAGATGAGAAAGGAACCTTGTCCTCGGACACACCGACTAATAATCTAGAAGACTCAGCTAGAAGAAGGACTCGGCCTACCTGTTCCAAACCCATAAAGCTGCTCTGAAACCAGGCACGTCCACCGATCTTTCCAGGGGAGGCTTTTTCCAGCCCCCGAACCTTTTGGGGTCCAAGATGTCTCCCCACAAGTTGCACTCTTTCCGCTGCTCCCCCACACACTCTTCAGCGCAAGATTCCCCGTGCTGGATGCCAGGCTCTCGTCTGACCCGGGGAGCAGAAACCCTTCCGCAGCATTTTCTGTCTGGATTTGTGCCCGTCCCAAGGCCTTGCTCACCCCGCACCAAACCTCACGTGTCCTCTGACCCCAGATTCACAGAGGTGGTTGCCCGTGGAAGCTGAGAAGGGGAGGCAGACAGGTGATAAAGCTGCTGTCTTCCTAGAATCGAAATCGGCCGTATATTACACATCGGTGAGTGCCACCAGCCTTGACGAATGCTGTCTCTCTCTGCAAATAAATGACCTGGAAGTCGAACTTGAGCTAAATGCTGCCACATCCTCTTTACCCCCATGTTGTCGCAGGAGACTTCCCTCTCTCAAGGGCTGCTGTTTCTACCACTGCTGCTGCGTGGCACGCAGGCAGGCTGCTCTCTCTCTCTAATTTATTGGCAGGTTGCTTGAGTGCCACGGAAGCCGCTAATCTCTGTGATGACGAGCCCTGAAGGGAAGGGGTCTCCGCAAACGCCGCGTGTTTTACCAGCAGGGCTGCGGATGAGGCTTGCCCAGGGAATTTTGGGTACGGTACTTGTGATAATTCTGTTATTGTGTAGTCTATGATTTTTATAACGAGGAAATTAAAAATACGTTTCCTGCTCCACCACTTCTTGTTAACACACCAAAAATCAATAGCCTCCCCTTCGCTCCACAAGCTTTCCAGCCAGAGTGGCCCAGTTCACGCAGGGCTCACCGACAGTGTGCGTGTCCTGCTGACACCATCGTCACAGTGGACAGGCTTGGCCACCTGTTCCTCAGTCTACTTTTATGAAATTTTTTATTCGTGAAGGTCTTTTTTAAGTGTCAGTTTCATTTAAAAATAGTGCTTATAACTTATTAAGTGTAAATTTTTCTCTAATTAACTGCAAGTGGCCCTTATTTCTCTATCATTTTTCTCTCAACACTTACACCCCGAATTGGAACGCTTCGGAAGCACCATGACGTGCAAGCTGATCCGACTGGCATTAAACGTTCCTGATTTCCGGTGAAGTGTGTTTCTGTATCTGGTACTGTGCCGAGAACACTGGCTGTAAAGGGAAAGGTTCGGGTTTAAACCTCCCTCCTGCTGGGAAGTCAGTTTACCCCTCACCTGCAGGCTGTGTGTGTGCTTCCGCCGCTGTGAACTTGCACCCCTCACCTTGACACGGGCTGAGAGCCCCAGCCTTCCCGAGTCCTCCTGCCGAGTTCCGTGTAAGGAAGTGGCTGACTCATGACAAACAATGAAACGTTAGCTGAATCTGGAACCACCAGAAGTCTTGTACACAAGACACGCGCTATCAACACGGTTCTCAAGGAGAAGGGTGAGCCTGCCTAAGTAAGTAGACCATACCTGGGACCATTTAAAAAGCCCAGTTTACAGCTAAAGTGTAAATTCGCATCACCATTTTTATCCACTATATTATGTCTGGCTTATCTCTGTTTCAGCAAGATTTCTTAATCCATTGTCCTATTTCCTATAACTGCATTTACTCTAAATTACATAAGAACTGTTCTTTAAAATAATCCTAGAATTCAGACTTTCTGCTAAATTAGATTTCCCTTGTCCTCAAGTTACAGCTATCTGACTGTATTAAAATTCCTTTTTTTAAATTTTTTAACAGTAGAAAAAGGCACCAGAGAATCAGAAGACTGGGGGAAAATATTGCAATACCATATAACAAAGGATAAATAAAAAATATAATATCTTTCAAATATATACTGAAAGTTAAAGCAAAATAAAGCTTTGCTCTGATAATCCATATATTCAGCGAACACGGGTCGAAGACCTAGGAATGATGGACACTGAACCCCAGGCTTTAAGAGTCACCAAGCTCTGAGTAACTGTCAGGCTGTACCCTATTTATATGTATCTGTACTTACTACTTACTCTCTCAATTGTCTATCTATCTGTCTATGCCCTGCCTCATTCAACAAATGACTGAGCTAGACGAACATTTATTTAATCTCAAGATGCTCCAGTGAAGAAAGTACCATTTTCTATTTTGCATATGAAAAAAAAAAACCCACCTGGAAATTAACTTTCATCTTTTACTTCTTGTTAAAATGTTTATCAAATTTAGAACCAGATGCTACACCATTTTGATACATTTCTTTGTTCAAGACCTCATGTTTATTTCTGACCTTCTTTCCAAAACCCACAGCCTGAGACAGCCAAGACTTGGATCGGAGGTGGAGCTCCCCCTACCTGGCGGGTCCGGATCTCTGGCATCCCGTCATTTAGCCTCGTGTGGCTTGATGGGTTTGGATAGGAAGCTCTGTCCAAAGGACAGAGACTGCACCAGAGAGAGCGCCTCCTGTTCTCACTTTCCTAGGATTAGAGACATCATTTTGGAGCCTTGGACCAGGTCCAGCTGGGCATGGCAGGTGAATTTCGGAGGCTGTAAATGGAAACTGCAGGGTGTGTGTTCGAAAGACAGGCCCCCACAGGGCGGGCGGCAGATCCCGGCGCGTGCCTCTGGCACCACCTGGGAGCCGCGTTTCCGCTGTCCATTTTCATGCCTTGAAAAGGCCCAGGGTTGACCTGTTGTTCTCCTACACGGACGCTACCCTTTTTCTTAAGCGAGGCAGTGAGTGCCTGGAGGCTGTCCTTGCGGACCAGAAGCGTCCTCTGTGGGCTTGTTAGCACAACGTTCAGTGTGATGTGGCGGGCTGCCCTATGGGAAGACGAGCCAGTGGCCTTCCACTCATAAATCTGGGGAGACGCTGGCCAAGGAAGGCTGAGACCATGTGCGTTAATGTGCTCTCTGAAATGTCATCATGGTGTAGTTGGGGCTTTAAAAGAAACTGCCAGAATCACAGCTGCAGAAAGGCACAGAGCCTGTCTGTCCTCAGCCACGCCTGCTCTGGAATCATCCCTCTGTTAAGCTCCCTTTGGTTAAATCCCTTGGCTGTGACTCCCCCCTGAAGCGCTGGCCGATGCGGAGTCACGTCCGCACGGGTGTGGGATGATGGTGACAGAGTGGACAGTGGGGCAAGTCCCCGCCCCCACCCTCCCTTACACGGCCTGTGCACGTCAGCGCCCGACCAGAGGCAGCCCACGCTCGCTCCTGGAGTGCAGGTAAGAGCGTCCTCTCCAGCTGAGCGAGCACCTGCTTCTCAGCAGTGTGGCACTGATGCCATCGGTACAGGAGAGAATGGTCCCCAGTGGGTGCAGATGTCCCAGGCTCCACCCTGCCTGGCCCTGTGTAACTAAAACTGACTCATGGAATGAAGCAAGCACCAGGCACTCAGATTTGTCATGAGGCAGGAAAGCCCTGCAGAGGGGAAAATTAAGGGCTTTCTCCTAATAGCAGAAATGGCATGTCAAACACTCAACTCAAGTAGCAGTACAGAGCTTTCTTGGAAAGACCCTATACGAAGCCCCTTAATTAAAGCATACCAGTGCGGGTCAGGGTGGCCGTGAACCGTTTTTGTCAAGAACTATCCATTCAATGCCTTAAACCTGTTTTTCCTTGGCTTAGTTCTGAGAAATCCTGAATTTCCTATTAGTTCCATCCCTGCTACCATTAAATGCTGCACATCACTTAATGACTCTGAATTTTCTCCCTTTTCCTCCTTCCTTTAATATGTGTTTATTGACCTCCTTTAATTCAGCCGTTCCTCTGCCAAGAGGGATGAGAAACGTACGATGTATTCCCTGTGCTCAAAAAGAGGAGTTTAGTAGTTATCTAATACGATCTCTATGGTTACTTTACATACAACATCCCAAATCTTCTTCACAACTATGCAAAGCGAATTGTGTTATTTCTGATGGATAAGATGAGGAAGTGGGGGGTAAGAGGAATCATTGGTGCAGCTGATTCACACAGACGTGAAGGTGGATCCAGGGCCTACCCACGGCCATCTGCTGGGAAGCCTGTGCCTGTCCCATGAGCCAGCGCTGCCTGACCCTCACACGAGGCCAGTGCGTTCGGCAGAAGGGCGCTGGGGAGGATGGCTGGGGGGATCAGGCTCTTCCGCTTGTGAGGATCGGGATGCTACAGGAACAGTGTCAGCCCACGGAGGTCCTTGGACCACACTGGGAGGTCCGTCCGGGGACGGGCCCAGACTCTGGGTAGCAGTGCGGTAAGCCAGATCAATAGAGTCGCTCAATAATGACGACCTCGGACAGTGGGGGATGGCCCTGCTCAGTGCACTCCAGGAGGTTTGGCGATGACGCCCCTGCCCGGCCTGTGTGTGTCGAGAGTGACTTGTTAGTTAGGTCACACAGCACATGCTCAAGGGCCATCGGGTACTCGGAAGAAAGCTAACGCATGAAGTCAGTGCATGACCGGGGCCACGCACTGTCCCATCAGGCCACATAAACTGGAGATAGTTTTCCCGCGTGCAGCTCATGACAAGTCTTACGGTTGGGGATCTGTGTACATTTTATTGCCTATAAATTCTTAATACTACACTAGTTGGCAACATAAAATCACCGTTTAGAAACCCCAGTAAGTTAAAAATAACAGCCCCACAGACCCTGCCAATCCTGATTTCTTTAATGTTTAGCGTCATTAAGTGGTGCAGGGACATCGTTCTGAAGTCATTACACTTGCAATGCTTGCACTTGGACGACACGTGTTTTGGGCACCACGGATCAGCTCTTCACGGAGACAGGGCCAGCTGCGTGCTGAAGGATGGCGTCCCTCAGGTCGCCGTGGTAACAAGGTGCCAAATGGGCAGGTGAACACACGGCATTCACGCTTCCTTTTCACTCGCTCAGAAGTGTTTATTTCTGTAATGAGTGTTTAATAACCACCTACTTTGACCAGGTTCTCTATCAGTCACCAGGAAGGCAGTGCAGGTAAATGAGACAGGGATCCTACTGCCTGACACAAGTGGTGCGTATACATTGTACATTTTCAGAAGTAAACGTAGAATTATGAACGATGCTAAGTGCCATAAAAAACACAGGGCACCACGTGGGTGCACAGGGAGGAGACCCGCTGGAGCTTGGGGGGCTGCTGATCACTGTTGTGGGGAAGTGCAAGCCTCGTGCGGGCATTTCTCTCAAGTTCTCAGACAGGCTTGGTGTACAGATTTTCACAGAACCTCACCAAATTAAAATGTCTGACCCGTTTAAGAAATTCTGAAGGTCCCAAGAACTAGTCATCATCCAGTTGCCCGCATGTTCTGCCTTTTTCTGACCTTCGCCCTCAAGTCTAGGCCACTGTCATCTGGGAAAGGGAGAGATCAGACTAGGAGGGAATAGTGAGAGGGTCAAGCTCAGGGTCAGGGGAGAGAACGCAGAGGTTTGGAGGGACGCGCTGAGAACAGGGTCGCAGTGCCTTTTCCCGTTCACAACTTCCGAATAATCCTCACCCCGTTAGGAGGAGCAGAGAGCGGGTGGTTCGTCGTTCCGTACTTGGGCTTTCGATCAAACGGACCCGAATCTCATGTGAGTTTCTGCAGCTCTCTAATCTTTAATTTTTTTTAGTTATAAAATCAAAATAAATATATCCCATAAAGTTTTGGGGAGGATTACATGAGATCATTAATTTCAAGCACTTATCACAATACTTGAAGCATAATTAGGGCCCAACAAATGGTAACCGTTATAGGACTATAGTTAATCTTATTTTTATATCTTATTTTTTTTTAATCCAGCCCAGGTCTCCCGAGACCATGAACTCTTCACACTAGCCCAGGTCCCTGTGTTTGGGCCCCAGCAAGACAAACATATATCTTGCCTCTAGAACAAAGGTCACATGCAGTGGGTCCCCCTGGACTTCCGCTGCATCCAGCCGGCCCATCCCAGGCAGGAACAGGGCACACAGGTGGAAGTGGGCATGGCAGGGCCAGCCTTGAGCCCGGAACATGGGACAGATGCCTTTTTTGATGTTTGCTATGCCAAGCTCTGCTCTTCATGAGCAGGAGCTAATGTGAGCCACAGGCCAACCCTGGCCCTCTGCCTGTTCTGTACCTAGTTGATTGGAAAGATGGCCACACATGTGTGTTTCCCTATTGTCTACGGCGCTGTTTGCAGTACGAGGAGACGGCTGAGCAGTTACCACAGAGACCACACAGCCACAAAGTCCGGACAGTTACTATTGGGCCTTCCGCACACACGTGTGTGGACACCTGGGATGGAAGGGTGTCGAGCACAGGGGGCGGGGAACAGGGAGTGGTGACAACTCAGTAAGAGCCTGAAAGAGAAACAAGACCAGGACACGGAGCTGAGTGGAGGCCGGAGAGTTACTTGGCTTCGTTCGTTCCTTTAGGAGAAAGCGGGGCGTGCAGCCTCCCGAAAAGGAGAAATGAATGGGGCGCACGTGGAGAGAGGAACAGCCGTCTGCACGGTAGTGGGAGGACCTTCCGGCACGTGGAGCGGTGCGTAGAAAAGTGTCGAGGCGAGAACCAGGTGGTTTTCCTGGGACCATCGTATTAAAAAGAGATGAGATTCGGGGAGACAAGTGATACGTACTATCACATGCAATCCTGGAAAGCAACCTGCCAGCCACATCTCATCCTCGTTTTACCAAAGGGGAGATGAAAATGAAATGCGGTCAACTAACTCCCCTCAGTTCTTGGAATCAGGGGCAGGCAAGGCGTTGCCCCACTTCCTCACAATCTCTGCCTGGCCCACCACCACTTGGCCGGGAAGATCACCTCCGCCCTGGGGCACCTCACCCCCGTCCTGGCCCCAGCCAGCCAGCTGCGATGCCTGCTCACTGTTCGGCTAGAGGTGGCCTGCCGGCGGGCAGTGGCACCTCTCCAGGTCACCGCAGCCTTGACAGGGGCTGTCCTGACTGGACTTAAGCCCTGCGATGGCGAGGGTGGCTCTCTCCCGGGCAGGAAAAGCCTGGGCTGATCTGAGCAGGGGCTCGTGGCCATTCACTGGGATGGAAAGCAGACTCAGGCACAAGTTCAAGGTGAGCTGCCTCCCCGCTGCTCAGCTCGCCCCCTCTGCCTGCGGCTCCCAGCGACACGGCAGTTGAAGCCAGCAGCCAGCCCAGACCATGTGCAGCTGCGGGAACGTGAGCAGCTTCGACTGCACACTCTGCACCCAGTGATGAAAACGTGTGAGGCAGCAACGCCTCGTCGCCATATTAGCGCCCATTTAAAGGGCCCTTGTGGCGACGGAGGGACCGTCTGACCGCACTGAACCTGCCCTCCATGGGGCTGAGTTTTGTGCAGTACCCAGTAAATAAGAAACTTTGACAAGTACCTTCTACTATTTAGTGACTGAAATAATCATTTTGAAGGGGGAGAGAAGGATAGAATTAGTCAATTCAAGTAAAGTGTGGCGTGGTGATGGCGGAGTGTGTGTGTGTGTGTGTGTGTGTGTGTGTGTGTGTGTGTGTGTGTGGTGGTGTTTTTCCCTAGAGAGGCAGGTAGAGGAACGGGAGGTGGGATGGGGAAGGGGTTAGCGTTCGCTAGGAAACCCAAGCTAGGGGCCAAGCCCATATTTTCCTCCGGGGGCCTTTGGAGAGTAGCAAAAGTGGTAGTGGCAGACCCCGTCTGGCACCCAGCAGTCCCCTCGTGGTCACAGGGTGCCTCCTACGTGACAGGAGCTGCACCAGTTGCTTGAGAAACCAGTGCAAATGAAAGGAAGGAAGCCCCTCTTCTCAGAGGGTCCCAGGGAGACCAAGTCAACGAGGACACAGTGATGTCGGCTCTAGGCCCTATCAGGAGGGACGCACAACAGGTTTTAGGAGCACCTTTCACCACTGACAGGAAATCCAACAGGTGAGCAGGAGCTAGCGGGTGGGGTCGGCATAACAGGTAAAGGTAGAGGCTCAAATCACAGATGTAATTGATCTATGATCTCATTCCATGTCATGGGCTACAGAATCGGGAAGATCCCGGTTCAAATCCTGGTTTGTCACCTCTCCCGTGTGGCCTTGGCTAAGCCATGGATCTTTCTGAGTCCCTGTCTTGTTCTCCCATCACAGGGATACTGGTACCCGACTTGTAGGAAGAAGACGGGTCTCAGAAACACAGGGCCTAGCACTGCGCCCGGCATTTGTCTTTTCAACATTTTTCACTTCACAGACCCACAGTCCTCTGGGACACCAGATAATTTCCGCCAGCTAATGTGTGCCCGGAGGTGTGAGATGCCACAAGAACAACCAACAGCAAGCCGCGCGGCGAACTCCTCCTGAGCCATCCTGGGGCGGAGCCCGCTGGTAGCCGTGGTAAGAACCCACCGCACGAACGCCCGCGGGGGTGAAGGCAGGCTGTGTATCGGTAAGGAGACCCAGCGCTACCATTCCAGGCGTTTCACTCGAAGTCTGCGCTCCTTGGACAACTTTTGGGCTTTCCGTGAAAATGCTCGCTCTCGATTCTGAAGATAAAAACAACTCTAAAATATTTTTGGCCCAACCCTTCAGAAGATGGAGCCTGTCCACCCAGAGCTGGAACCTGGCTCCCCCCGACTCCCTTCGAGGCGGAGAGTAAACTGTACGAGGTCTGGCAGAGTCGGTGTCTGTCCCGCACTGGTGGGCAAATCATACTTTTCTCCTGAAAACGACTTTCTTACTGAAGGTAAATCTTCAACTGCTGGGGACAGACTCGACTTTGACAGAGCATCCCGAAGTTGAGAACATGTGTGGAAGAATAATTCAGCTTAGCAGATGTTATTGAGTACTTCTTACCTGTTCTTGGCTCATTGGTTCTCAAATTCAACCCTGCCCACCCCTTCCCTGCAAACAGGCTCTCCCCGTTTAACCCCATGAATCACATTCAGCCATTGAGAAGCATGTTAGGAGAGGCAAAGGTAAGAAGTATGGAGTAGAAGTCTCTGGTTCCCCACTCGGATCCTGGGATCCTTTAAATTTGGGGTGCCCACCACCCAGCTGCTGAGGGCTGCCACTTACCCCCTTCTCTGCAGGGCTGCCCAGGAGAGACGGAGCCATCTCCCCTGGGAGAGGGCTGGAGTTACACAGCCCTGACCTGGGTGAGGTGTGCCACAGCCCACCTCTGTGCCTCCAGGCGGGACGAGCACCGGGGGGCCATTGGTACCCACAAGCTAGCTCCCTGCAGGATCTGGCTGAAGTTGGACCTCATCCGGAAGTCCATCTCTGCTTAAATCCCCCACTTTCTCTGTCATGCTCCCTGGTCTGACAGCTTTCTCCTGGGAGCCCCTCCTAGTCAACGACTTGCACCCGATTCCCCGTGTCAGGCTCAGCATCTGTGGAACCCAGGCAAGGACACCACAGGGGCAGGGGGAGGGCTTCCCACCCTGTTTCAGGTGGCTTCACAAGCCGTGGTCTGGTGCCTTCATTATTCCAGGTCTACCGCCTAGGAGCCTGCATGAGTCCCGGCTCCCCCGGTCATTCCAACCCTGCAAGGCGATTCTGTTTTCCATGCCATCAGCTGCCGTCTGGAGGTTCGGCTTTGCCAGGCAGCCTGGTCTCATCTGCTCGGCATTTGGCTGGATCCTTGGGGAGCCCCTCTTCCAGCGTTCCAGCTCCCCTGGGCAGTGCCAGCTTCTAGGGTTTGGCGACACTGTCCCCCGCTTCAATCTCCCATCCGTGAGGTGGCTCTTTCTGTAGCTGCTCATCTCCGGTTTGCCTCGCCTTCCTCTGGTGTCCACTTTTTCAACACGTCTGTAATCAGCTCTCTGCACGGCATTCCTCCTGTGTGGGGGCCTGGCACGGATTTCGTTCTCCCAACTGGTTACTGAGTGTCACACCAGTCTTGCGTTGCGCTGGATGCAGAAAATATCACAGCCGAAAGATGCTGCTTTGTCCTCAGGTTATTCACAGGCATTGGCCTGACCCTTACAACACATGGTGATGTTGCTCTGAATGAAGACCCCTGGGAGGGTCACGGGACACAGCTCATGGTGGGGCTGGAGGTGAGGTGGGCACTTAGCAGGGAAAGACTCCCCTGGGAGGTGACTCTGGGGTGCTACTGTAGTGTGCCCCCTGCCCGTGCCCTGCTCCGAGGCAGCTTTTCTCTTGAACAACAACAGAAAGGTGTGCTGATGTGGTGGACACCGGCCAGCAGTGTCCGCGTCATTATGGATGAATTAAAACAGGCACACAGACTGCCGAGTCTGGTGGAGGAATAAGGACGACAGCATGGCTTTTCTCTCAAGAGGAGCAAAAGCCGTGGCCTCTGCCATGACAGGCCTTTATTCTAATAATAACCCCACATTTCTTCCTCACTGTCCCCTTTACAACAAAGGAGCCAATGCCCCTCATTACATCACAGAAGAAGGACATTAGCAAATGAAAAGGCAGCCGGTTACACTGGTCTCTGCAAGGTACTTGCAGGGTGAGGGGGTTTCAGCAAAGAGCAAGCTTCAAAAGAGCCCAAGTATATTGCAAATCTGATTCCCCACGAGGGAGCCTATCTGTGGGTGTGGGTCCTGTGCATCTCCGAGTGGGAGCTGGGCCCACGCCACGCAGAAGGGTCTGTCACACGCTCACCCCACCGAAGGCCCCCTTCGCACTCCCTCATCTTGCCTGCTGGTCAGTCAATTGCACTTTTCGCCACCAGCCGAGGGACGGGAGGAGGAGGAGGGGACTGAGCGTGTAAGCCTGGGCAGCTGCCCTGAGAGACAGATGCACGTGGGGACTGAGATGACAGGAGGCACTCCTGATGCGCAGCAGCGGGTGGCGGTGGGGCTGGGGCCAACCTTCCCGAATGCACAGGAAAGGGGGACTCGATTCCTGGTGGCCCTCTCTAGCCAGTCTCTCCCTCTCTGTCTGAGCTTTTGAATCTATGGAAGGAGTAGTCTTGTGTAGTCTCCTGTTCTCAGTGACCCCTGTCCCTGGGAGCTTGTTAGACATGTAAATTTGGGAGCCCCTCCCCGGAGCTCCTGAATCAGGAAGTCTGGGTTGGGTCCCATCAGCCTGTACTTTACGGAACCGCCAAGCAACCCGATGCAGGCTGAGGTCTGAGGCGCGCAGGTCTGGATGACGTCAGGCCTTTTCCTGTAAGGGTCCGAGACAGAGCCACACGCGGCAGGTGAGGTGGGAAAGGAAGGCTCACTTCCGAGCGACGGAGGCCCGACAGTTATTAATGGGCAGCAAGTGGCAGGCCCCAGGGATCTCTCTGCTGTGTTCGGGACTAACGCCTCCTCCCTTTCAATTTCCTGTGACGCAGAACTCTCCTGGTTTTTCCTCCCAATTTTTTTACTCTTGCTTCCTGGATCCAACCCAAAGGATAGGATCTGTGTTTGGTCACTGCTTAAATTCTGTTGTTTCCCAAGTTTTCTGGACTTTGGTCTTTGCCCAATGCAACAACCAGTTTCCCAGTTAAAGCCTGGAGCTGCCCTAACCCAGCTCAACAGCCCTCCTTCCAGGGAAGGCCCGGAGCTTCCTGAAACCACTGTAGCCGCCTCCTTTGGCCTCGGCTGTGAGGCTCCGCCCTCCCAGCTGCCCCGCCCACCGCCTCCACTCTGGCCTTCCCGAATGGAGCTCTGACTCCTCCACGTGCTGCCAGGGCCCCCCACGGCTCTGTCAGCCCACGGAGGGAATCGGTGCCCACAGGTGCACTTGACCACCAGCATTTCCACTGTTCTCTCCTCTTCTGACTCTTCCTATTCCACCCCGTCCCTCCTGGTCGCTGTATCTCACTCTCTGTTTCCCTGTCACTTTATTTATGTTGTAATGGGGATTGCATTTGCCCATCCCAGTATCGCCCCACGTGACAGAGACCGGCTAATCGCTGGTCCACAATTTTCCTGTTCCTCCTAGAAACAAGGCCAGGTCACATTTTCCAGCCTCCCTTGCACAGACTGAATTGTGGCCAACAGCAGGTGCACAGAACCCGTATGACCTGAGCTCTGACCACCCCTCCGCCCTCTGTCTTCACCCATCTGCTGAGAGACGCATGGGGTGAGAGAAGGCCAGGCCTGGCAGAAGCACGAGACAGAAGGAGCTGGAACCCATGAATGCCAGCGGCACCCAGCAGAACCCTCTTCACACCTGGCCTGCCGTGGGGCTTCCTGGGCTGTGGCGGCAGCGTGAGGAATGATACCCAGGAAAGCCTCACTTAACCTCATCCATGGGTTCCGTGGCTCTGCGGAAACCAGTTAGAACAAAACCAGTGCTTACCGCAGGTAATTGGTATAAAGGAGGGTTAAGTCCCTAAGGTTTCTCATTGATGTTATGAAACCAAGTTCTTTATGTTTGTTTGTTTTTAAATATTTTATTTACTCCTTTTTTAGAGAGAGGGGAAGGGAGGGAGAGACACACCAATGTGTGGTTGCCTCTCCAGCACCCCCTACTGGGGGCCTGACCCACAGCTCAAGCATGTGCCCTGACTGGGAATCGAACAGGCAACACTTTGGTTCACAGGCCAGCACTCAATCCACTGAGCCACACCAGCCGGGGCTCAAACCAAGTTCTTTGAGGACCTGCTGTACCTTCAATTTATGATGTATCGGGGGAAACAACAGCAAACAAAACAGTCGGAAGCTGGGTGTGTTAGTGAGCTATTTCGGCATTAATGTTGCATAACAAAACAATTCGGAGCTCAGCGGCTTCTTAACACTTCTCTTCCTAGGCTCATGGACCTGCTGGCCAGCTGCAGTCTGGCTCACTGGTGCGGCTGGTCTCTGCTTCCTCTGTCTTCACTGGGAGGCCCCGCGGGGAGGGAGGCACAGGGGCTCCTCTGGGCGCACACTTCTCAAGGCTAATAAATCACCGGAGTCCAGAACTCCAGCCACACTGCTGCAGCGCTTTAAACAGTACTTTCACTACCCACTGTCATTAAATCTCCTCCTTTTCTACTGTCCGAGCAAAAGTCGTGAGCAGGAAAGTCACCCCACCCCCAGGGGAGGGGGAGGGGAGAGAGAGTGTGCTGAAAAACGGTCTGATAAAAGGTGTGGAGCCTCGCAGAGTGACTGACCGCTGCCACAGCCGGGGTCTGAGGCTCCCGGGTTCTTCCCAGGAGTGCCGCTGGCCTCAGCCTCCCCGCCGCAGCCCCATCCTGAAGAGTTCGGCGACTTCCCCTCCTTCCCAGACTCTGCATTCCTTTAATTTCACCAACCGCCCCCCCCACCCCAAGTCCCTGTGTGACGTAAACTCTGGAAGGCATTCCCAGGCCTAACCAGCTCTCCGCCTCTGTTACAGGCACAGTGCACTGCGTACCCCTGTGTCGCCGCGCCCCTAAATCAGGCTGGCCCAATTATGAGCTGGCCCACCTCCCTCCCACACTGGAAAGCCTATTCGTAACACAAGGGCAGGGGTTCCATCCATAGAAGAAACGGCCCCTCTAAAGTGCCGTGTCTTCTGGGAGGATGCCCTGTGTTGTCCCATGGAGCACGAACACTGGACGGTCCGCTGGGTGTCTGGTGGGAAGGTAACTCAGTGAGCAGCAAACACAGGCAAGGCACTGAGCCCTGTGTGTGAGAGGCGAGACCCTCGACGTGAGATTCTGTCCCCCCCCTCCTCCCACCACACTGTCTGAGTTTCTGCCACGCCATCGACCCCCAACACACTCTCACGTCTGTGCACCTGAGGGCACGCTCTCCCACCCACCACAGATGCTCCTTCTTCCTTGTAGCCTGGCGAACTCCCACTCCCCCTTCAAGGCTCTGAATCTGGGAAGATTTCTTCAGTTCCCACAGTGCAGTTCTTTGCCATTGGAATTCCTACAGCACTAAACTTTATTACAAAATTTGCCCCGTTTGCTAACTCTTCCAAAATATAAGGTCCTCAGAAGAAGGGACTCTACCTCCATTTCACACTGGCTGAGCTGTGGGCACACACCATGCCCTGTACTGCAGGGCCAAACAGACACAACTCCTGTCCTCAGGGGGCTGATGGCAGAGTGGATGGAACAGGAGTTGAGTTGGTGCACGTGGGAACAACGTCCCACAGTGACAGGTGCTGGAAAGAAGAGCCCTGGTTCGAGAACTCACGTTAGGGGACTCTACCTGGTTAGAGAGGAAGCCCTCAGAAGACCCCCTTTGAGTCTGCTGCTCGAGCTGAGTCCCAAGGACCTAGTTCATCTTTGCACCACGACAAGTACCTAGAAGAGGGCTCCGCACACGGTGGATACTCAGCAAATACTGGCCGAAGGAGTAATAACAGGCTACTGATAAATGTTTTGGGTATAACGGCATTTACACAGCATCGCACAGCTTAAGCCCTGAGCACATTCTGTCTCACAATGATAAAGGATGTTCTGTGATTATTATTCTCCTTTTATAGACGAAACAGAGGCAAGCGAGGTTAAGAAATAGTTCCAAGGCTACACAGCCAGAAGAGGTGGAGCTGGGACTGGAATCCTAGCATGCTGGCTCCTGTCTCCACCACTGACCACTGCGTTAGCGTGGACCAGCTTTGGCCGACGTGTTCCAATGTATTCTTTCGCAGCATACCTGGAGTGGTAGGTAGGGCTCTTTTTTATTTTTCTGTTTCTGTAGATGCCAGAATTACAACCGAGAGATATAAGTATCTGCACCCAAAATAGTAAGGTCACCACCAGCAGAGTCAAGCTGGGATTCTTTTCACAGTGCCAAACGGATGGAAGACTGCTAGGAGGTAAAGGGGGAGGCGAGGAAGAGGAGGCCCGAGGGCCTCGGTGGAGACCTTCGCCGTGCCCTTTTCTCCGTGCTTGGATTTGGGCTGCTCGCTGGAGTGATGACAATTTGATGCAATCAGCGCTTCCCGCACACCCTGGAGCCGTTCCCGTTTCATTATCTCTCTCCACCTTCCCCGTGTCACTTTGCATTTGTAAAAAGCATCGCAATCACATGTAAAGCTGCCTGATTAGAAGCTCAGTTGATTTTCCTATGCAAACATAAAGCTGCCCATAGTATGAAAATGTGGGGAATTGCTTGAACTCAACGGAATTTTTTAAAAGAAAAATTACAAGTTGCATCTGCAGATTTTTAAATCCAGTTTTTTCCCCCTCCAAATGGATGGGAATAATATTGAGCCGTTGTGAAAGGCTCCAAAAGGTGTGTGTGTAGGGAGCAGACCGAGGACTGGGGGTGGGGGGCATATGCGGAAATCTGTGCTGACTCAGCCGCTGGCTGCAAGGTGAGAGAGCATCGGGACTTGAGCTGTGCCTGTAGATTCCACACCGATCATGCCCACTGGACACTGGGAACAGGAGATGGTCACAGTCAACACATTTATCACCCAAAGGGCTTGGCAGTTCACAAATGTAATCCAGCAAAGGAAGTGGAAAGTAAAATTGATGCTTAGAAGAGTTGGCAGGGGTGGGGGTGGGGGGACTCCAAACGACTGTTGGCACCAGATGGCCACCAGTGCTTGAACGTAATTGTTTTTGGAAGCTATCGGAAATATGAAAAGGTGGGTTCTTCCTGGCCCCTGGCTGAAGCGTTGTAGCATCTTTTTTTTATGGTCTTTATAGAAGAAGAGCAGTAGAGAGACACAAACAGGGTCATTAAGTTTAATGGCGGTAAAAGCCAGACACCTGCATATATGGAATATATTTGCTTAGAAGCTCACCCAATCGAAGCTGCTATTAATTAGCATGGCAATGTATTGCAGAGCCAAGATTGCATGAGGCTTGTTATCTTAGCTACTTCATAACAAGGAAAAACAAAACAACCAGAAAATTCTTTCTCATTTCATCATGAAAGGAGGTGGAGGTGAGACATTCAAACAGCTTTGGGGCTTCATCTGGAGAAGCAGCTGTGCAAAATCCCAGCATCCAGACTCCCACTAGGGGCCTGCCTCCACCACAGGGCTTGGGGGGTGCGGGGGGCACCGTGGGGGGGAGGAGGAACCCACACCTCTTAAGGACCTACTATGGCCAGGGACAGGGAGGGCTGTGTGCCTCCCGTACGGAAGGGACCTGGGATTATCTTCATTTTCCAGATAAGAAAACTGAGGCTCCCATCAGTTACGAGTCTGGCCCCAAGTGATAGGCCTCATTAAGGGAGAAGCCGAGATCCCCAACTGGTGAGCTGGTTCTACTACTCACTGTGTTGTGTTTGCTCCTAAGCTGCCGAAGGGACCGGTTACTCTGCTACTGGAACGTCCAAGAGGTGGCACTCGGAAATAAGAAAGTTACTGTAACTTCTCGAAGCCTCCGTTCACCTGCGTGCCGAGTGAGTAGAGCTCTCCACTCGCTGCTTGTTTTACTTGCACTATTCAACACAGGCTGGGTGGAGAAAATAAGTCAGCAAAACTCTACGAACAACTACAGTTTGTACAGCAGACTATCGCTCAATACGCATCTCACAAAGAATGTGGTCAGAGCTAAAAAAATTGTTCCAGGTGCCCTGACCAAACCACATCACACTTGCAGCCTTCCGAGGAGGAGGTCCCTTCGTGGTTGCTTGGTTGCTTTGCCCTATCTTTCCTTCTTGCTTTTCTGTCTTCTTCCTTCTGCCCACCCACCCGTTTACCCACTTACCTAACCATCCTTCCATTCGCCCGTCCACCTACACCGACACCTGCCAGTCCATGTAACCAACCTTCCAACCAACCAACCTTCCTTCCTTTCCCCTTCCTTCCTTCTTTCTCCCTCCCTCCCTCCAATAACAGGAACCAGGCTGTGCTGTTGGAAAGGGAGGTTCGGACCTATATTTGTTGTTCATTTACGGCATATCAATTGAGCAAGTTCCTTTACCTTCGCACTCTCAGGTTTCTCATAAGTAAAATGAGTAATAAATCAAGTCGGCTTTCTGTGGGGTTCGAACAAGACAACCCATGGGAAAGGGTTGGGACCCTGCCAAGTCATAGTGATGCTCAGTAGGTGTCAGTTCCTTCCCCTCAGGTGCCGTCTCAGCTCTTCCGATACAGTAACAGCTGTTGAAGGGCCTCACCATTTTGCACATCCGGTACAGGGCTTCGTGGCTTGTCATTTCACCTGGTCTTCACCCCAAAGCTGCGGGCAGGCAGGGCGGGGTGGACACCTCCACCTGCACACACGGAGGGACACGCTGAGGTGTGAGGGCATGAGACGTCCTGTCTGAGACCACAGAGCGAGTCGGGGTGGCTCTGGGCTGCTCCTAGAACCCGTGTCCTGAGGTGCCAGTCCACTGGCTTCATTCGCCCCACATCTGCTGCATGACTGGTGCCACCCTTCCCTCCCCGGTGCATGCTGACCGCCTGGCAGAGTTATTGCGCCGACCTGATTGCACAGCATTTGCGATGACCCGGCACCATGCGGGCGTCACGCAGAAGAAAAGGCAGGATTAGACTTATTATACCTCCATGCACTTGCACATGCCCAGGGTGGCTACAATAAACACCAACCAGTAAGTGTCCGTGCTGATGGTGGCACGAACACCTCACGTGTCAGTGTTCGTAGCACCCGCATGAACAGAGACTCACGGGCTGGAGGAAGACGAAAACAGGCTGTTTGTCGTGTAAATGAAAAACTCACCCGAGAAACTTCTCTGCTTCCTCCGATTACGGAAACACTAGCACACAAAGCTGCGCATGGAGGGAAGGAGGCAACGCCTGCTTCGGAAGCAGGGAGGGGGCCGACGGGTGGCGGTCGCTGGTTGGGAAACTCTGACTTGCCAAGTGGTGTGTTCCTTTAGAAAACTGAATCTCTCTCCACAACGGGCAACGCACACCTTCCCGTGATTAACAAGGAGCCAGTGTTTTGGCCAAAAATTCAGAAAGTCAGCAAACGCAGCGAGCAGCTGGCCTGGAAACACCGGGTGAAGAATTTACGAGCCTGTGCTCAATTCGGGAGAGAGGGTGCAAGGGCTGGCGTGATAACCACACTTCTTACCTGCCTGGCCCCGAGAAACCCCTCCCCCTAGGTGAGGTGGTTGTTCTTGGGGGCTCCTACACCCTGATTAGAGAAAGAGAAGCCACTCTGTGGTCATCCCTGTAACCCACTGGCTGCTGGAGAGGACCCAAGGCCCACCCCAACGCCATCCACCTGGCACCACTGCGAACAGACCCTTTCTGGATGCCCTCTAGGCCCCTGGAACTTGACAGAACATTCCAGATGAAGGATGACACAGCTTCTGATCAAGCCAAACATTAAATAGTCACTAGGGGCTGATCAACCAAGGGGAGATGGAAAGATAAGGAAGAAAGGGAGGAATGATACCCCCCGCACTAGAAAGAAGACAGAGTGTGTAAGGAAGACAAGAGGGGAAGGGACAGAGAACAGGTGACGATAGAGGGATGAAACAGAACAGTCACTCCAGGTTCTTAGGCATTTATCAAGCACCGGACAAGTTGTCCAGGAACTCACAAACACTTTGTCATTAGCATTAAAGGTAGAATTATAAGTAGGGACTGTGGCTCTAGACAGAAGGGAACGGAACCGGGCAGGCCGAATAACTTAACCAAGGTCACCCGGTGAGCAATTGGAGGAACACGGATTAGTGCCCAGGAGGGCGGTGAGGAGGAAAACGGCAAGAGGAAGGGGGAAAGTGGGTCTTGGAGAGGGCCTGGCGGGGACCACCAGCCTCTTTGTGAGGAAACTGGCGGCTTTTCTGTCCTGGGCAAATGGGCCTCCATGAAGGGGCGCTGAAACTGTGCCACCCTGAACCTTCTGCCCCAGAAAGTGAGACTCCAGTCACAGGTGAGACGGGGCTGAGGACTCATGCTCATGGGGAGGGATGGAGAACATGCATCCCTAGGAACGGGCCAATCGGCTGGTCGGGCCGCTGTCTGGAAATTCCAAAGACTGTGTAAGGGTGTTGCCCGCTGCTGCAGCCCGGAGCTGTTCTGCACATGGGAAAGGAAAGCTCCAGGGAGTGGGGAGGTTCTGCCACCCCCTTGGCAGAAGAGCTAGAGCTCAGTCAGAGTTCTGAGTAAACCCCCTCTTCCTGGGCGGGGAGAGAGGGGCGCGGAGTGCAAACCGACTAGAATTGCAGCCAACGCACTCCCCCCCCCCCCCCCCCCCCCCCCCCCCCCCCCCCCCCCCCCCCCCCCCGCCGATAAAGAAACAGCAAGGAACGCAAGGAACAGAGGCAACAGGATTTCACGGATGTGGTCAGGCTGTCTGCAGCCCGAGGAGGAAACACTACGCAGAAGCAAAAACACTGCAAAGGGATGAGACACAAATGTGCTCCCTTCTGCCTTCTCCGAACACCCAGTGCTGTGCCCTGGTTTAGGCACTGGGAGCAGTCTCTGTGTCGTCCAGGTGAGTGTGAAGCCAAGATTCCCGCCTGGGTCCTCTGACCTCCAGGTCCAAGGCTTTTGCTTTCTGACCACCTTTGAGCCTATGGACCCGAAGGCTCAGCTTTGCTCCAACCAAATATCTGACGTCTGAGGTTTGGAGTCTTCACGGAAGCTTCTTAAAGAAAGAGAAGTAACACATTTACAAATAGATCAAGCACCCATGGGCTCCCTTATCTATTTGTGGCCTGATTTCAGAGCCCTGGACAAGGGGGCCCAGCAGCAGACAGGCCTTGGTCTTCACAGAGAGAGGTACACACAAAGGGACCCACGCAAAGCTCAGGGGACCGAGGGAAGGAGTGGCAGGCCTGAGGCGCACTCCGCAGATCACGCACGGAGTTCTAGAACGGAGACCGAGTGGGCGGCTGCTTTAACGGGGGGCTCAGATCGCAGACTGTCTCACTAAGGAGGGGACATTTAATGGATGTCCCCAGGACTAGAAAAGCCCCTGTGTCTCAGCAACAGCGTGGACAAGGTCCCCAGGGAGGACTGAGTGCCTTTGGCCAGAGACTGTGGCTCCTTCACGCTTCTCTCCTTTACTCCTCATGTTCATTTAAGGACAGCGCCCGGCTCGGAGATGACAGAGAGCCAGGGGCTGCGTGGAGTCCACGCTTTTTGTGACCAGCCTGCAGGTCGGAGCCAGGAGGTTGGGGGAGATTTTAGAAGCCGCTGCCCTGTCTGGACTGCTTGGTTGCCCCTAGACCCCAACATTTTGCATCGAGCAGTTCTGCCTCAAAGGGCCAACCAAGGTCATGTTGACATTCCCGTTTGGAATTTGGGGGCTGCTACCACTTTCCTCGCTGTTTCAGCCTTCCCCTCTCCAGCCACCCCCTCTTCAACCCCCCAGGCACCCCCCACCCTGTAGGGCCCTGTCTCCCCCACCCTGCTCTGGGTGCCTTGCTATCAGTTCTGAGGTCTAGACTCAGTCAGTGCCTGACCCAGGGCCGACTTCAGCACACCTCTGGGCAATGGAGGAACGGAGACTGTGGTGCACACCTCCCCCGGCCCAGGCTGCCCCCCAGGCTTCAGCCTCAGGAGGCTCCTCTGGGCGCACGGCAGAGGAGGAGTGCTGGGAGGTTAGCACGGGAGGGCTCCTGCACCACCCCGGCCTCTCCTCTGCAGCCTCTCCCTCCGTCCCTAAAGCCCTGGCAGGCACATGAATGAACACATGCCCTTTGGCCTAAGCAACGGGGAGTGAATCCCAAACGGAAATCAATCCCACCCTTTGTATATCACCCCTTCTGCTGCCATGTGGTGTGGTTTGGGTCAGGCCCAGGAGCTGCTGAGAGGAGACGGGAAGACGTCACTGTGGACCACGGGGGCACAGAGTGGGGTCAGGGCGGAGAAGGGAGATCCCTGCAGTCAGAAGCCTACGGTGCATGCCCCAGCTCCGCCCTGCCTGGCTCGATCCCCTTCCCGCCAAGCAGCCCTTCGGCTCCCAGTCTTGTGGGCTGAAGCCCTAATGCAGGGAGAGCTGTGCAAGCTGCCCCCGTGGAGGGTATTGGAGGCCACGGTACTGCCACACCCATGCTGCCTCCCGGTAGGCACCCACCCTCTGTCTTTCTTAGGCACCGCATGAAGTCACTTGATACCCATGATGCTGTTTTAACAGTCCCTACAACCACAGGAAGTCTGTGTCATGCCCATTTTACAGAAAAGACTGTGGAGACGGAGTGTCCCAGGCTAGTTACCGAGCCCGGGACAGCTACCCTGCACAGCCGGCCCCTGCTCAGGCTCTGCCCTCCGTCCCGTGGTGCTGAAGAGCTCGGCGACAGGATCAAAGGTGGGATTCCCTCCAACCACGGAATCGGGCTGATGGGCGCTTCTCAAGCACCTGGGTCACATGTTAAATAGACTCTGGTTGGCAGGGCAAGAGTGGGGTCCAAGGGTGACGCTTCCAACAAGCTCCCAGTTAACACGGTGCTGCTGAACCCCGGGCCATGCGCTGAGTAATGAGGAGATCGGTTCGCTCAGATTTCACTTCTAAGGTAGGCAGGTGAGGAGAGCCTTTTCATAACCTGATCATTACATGGCTAAGGTAAGTGGACCCATTCCTGACCACTGGGCTGATTTTCAAAGAGAAGGCACCATCAAACCCGCAGAAAACGGGGCCCATCAGAACGAATCAAGTGCGGAAGCTCAGGTCTTGTCTGTTAAGCCGCCCCTGCAAGCCCAGTCTTACCTACTGCAATGTGGTCAAGGCCCCTCCCCCTCAGACCATGCCCCAGCCTGACCCCGAGTCCACACCCAGCCAAGTGTGCAGAAGAGGGCAGCGATCCCCACCCCTCCAGCAGATGGGGCCCAGAGTTGGATCACCACCCTCAGACGGGAACTGCTGGCTGGTGTGTGACCCCTGCCTCTTGCAGGGTGTCTCTGCCCCAAAGCCTAGCACCTGAACATTTTCCTAGGCGTTCGTGGCTTCGTTTCTAAGCTGACTCGGCTTCCTTTGCATCTTGCCCTCTGCTTTCTGCACCTCCTGACGCAGACCTGCATTCTCTCCCAGAGCACGGATGCTGCTGCCTGCCTTGCTCACTGCCTGCCAGGCCGGGTCCCTCCTATCCAACCTCCTCCCCCGAGCAGTCCCCCTGCCTCCCTGACACATCGCTGCAGGGCCCGCCCATGGCCTGGACAACCCCATCATCTGCTGAGTGTCCCGAAGTCCTAGCCCGCCAGTCTTGGCTTCTCTCTTGTCCCCAGCAACCTGGCATTAAGGTGACATCAATCTTTGCAGCTGATACCACACCCCAAGGTATAACATGAAGCAATCTCTTTGTTCCACCGTGGTAAATCGAAGGGAAAAAATGTCAGAAAAATTCCACACATTGATTCCTTTCACGGACAAAAAGAACTGGAAATCACTTTTAAGTATGGAAGTTGGTGATGGGTGGGAAAATATAAAGTAAGTTAAATCTTATTTGGATTGACTTGCGCGATAAGTTTGTGTGCGAACAGTGATTAAGTGTGTTGTTTTATGATAAGATAAAGACGCCTAGAGTCAACACCTCTGCACTTGATTGACTACATTCCTTTGGGTAAAATACAAATACTGTTCGACCAGAAAAGGAAAGAGGAAAAGATCATTTTTTAACTCCATAGATACCATATCTCATGCTTGATTAATTTATGGCAAGCAGCAAATACAATAATAGGATGAACAAATAATTGAATGGCAAACTCTGAACCAAAGAATTGTGAAACTCAGGCAATTCTCATTCCAGGTCAGAGTCATTCGGTTCAAACATGGAGTGAGCTCCATGTTCGGCTTCCTGGGGAAGGCGCCTAGTAAAAGGATGGAGGATTTGGGCCTACGCGTCACCGGAACCTGGATTGCAGCCCACCCGACCTCTAGTGAGCTGCGTCACCCCATCCAAACTACGGCGCTTCTCTTCACCTCAGCTTCCTCACCCCGAACCACAGCCAGCCTATCCCCAAACTCAGTGGACTGCAGGCCACATCCTGGGACTTCGCCGAGTCCCCTCTACACTGACTCCTATGGATAATCAAATGCTCTTTTTTATAACTTTTTTTTCCCAGGCAGTCACAAACTCAGGGAAACAAACCAGGGTGGCCCCAGGCGTGGTGGGAGGTGGCAGGGACATGAGAGGCCCAGGTGGGGCTGCAACAAGAGCCCTGGGTGGGGCCCGCAGTGCAGCCGAGGGGAAATCTACGCTGCTGACTGCCTTTGCCAGGGGCAAGCCACAGCGTTGGTCTGGGGCTTACGGAGAAGAGCGAGTGTGAACAGCGAGAACCAGTAAGAGGGAAGGAGCAGGGCCTCCCTGTCCAAACACACACCCTGAGGCTGTGCCCGAGGGGCGGCCACAGCAGGGGTGCGATGGGAAGCATTTCAACGGCTGCACTTGCCAAAATCATTCCAAGGCCGGCGTGTTAGGAAGCCACAATTTCGCAGAAAAACAGACGCAAGCACAACAAATTCACTGCTAAGCCCGAGTCCCCACCCTGTGCGTGCTGGCCACCTGGGGCTGGCCTCTCTGCCCTGCACTGTCCCCTCTCTAAGCACATCCAGACAGCGTCGTTGCGTGGCTGCTCCCGGGACCTGCACACATTATTTTTTTACTTATCAGAGTGAGATCATGTCTCCTCGGCTCTAAATCGAGGATGAAGGTCCTCCTGGGCGTCCATCTCCTCCACTGGCCCTGATGTCATCACAGCGAGGCCAACAGCTGAGACCCAAACAGCTCTCTGCTTGCACACACCAGGTATTGTTATGGGACTGGGACGGCATGAAGTCGTATTACGATCATCCTGGTTTTGCCGAGACGAAGACGAGGCAGAGAGAGTTTAAGGAACTTCCTTAGGGTCACCAGCCAACACAGTGACGCAGCTAGAAACACGCTCAAGGTCGCACAGCCAGGCACTGAATGCAGGGAGTCAGATCTCAGGCTCTGTGCTCCAGAGGGGGTGAGAGGGCTCCCCGGAGCTTCTGGGGTGGGGTTTACGGGCGTGTTAGAATCAGACTGGACCTGACGCAGCCTGACTTCTCTCATTGGTGAGTGTACCCTGCAGGGTCCTTATCTAATAATCCTTATCAGGGCCTCGGAGATGCTGCAACGTTACAGTATTAATATGCAGATAATGCTCCAGCGTTGAAAATGGCTTTCATCATTCTTAGACTCAGAGTGCAGCTGCTTCCCTTCCCAATGCCGGGGATGCTTTGAAGTCGCCCTTGCCTCTCACGCCCTCTCCCACTCCTCCCGTTCCCCCATCCCCCACCTCTCATGCACTATTGCGCTGGGGCTCACTTCTGTTCTTCTACTACAACAAACATGTCAAGTTCTTCCCTGGCTGCGCCTTCCCCCTCAGTGGCTCTCCCCCTGGGTGTTCCCAGGGCTGCTTTGTCTCAGCCTCCAGGTCTGTGACGAGTACCCCCTTAATGTCCTCCCATCCCCCAAGCCTTCGGCTCCTCCCTCATCACCTTCACTTCATCTCATCCCTCTACTTATCGCTACATCCGCAAAGCTAGTGCTACCAGTCTTACCCAAAACTGCGTTTGCAGGGCTCACAGAAGCCTGTCTGGATGCGCCCTGCATTTCCGGCACCTTCATTCATTGTTGTTTGGGCCCTGGACCTCCAGGGCTCAGCCTCTCACACTGGACCACCCCAGGTCCCTGGCTGCCTGGCCCCTCTCCCTCCCCCACCATAATCCACAGCAGTCACTTCCCCATGCCACTTGGGGCTCTTCATTAGGACCCTCCTCTGCTCTTACTGTCAGGATTATTGTTTTGGCTGGGTTGACCAGGTAGGTGTATAAGCAGAGGGATGGCCGAGTCTGGGGTGTGACATTTGGGACCTGACGGATGGCCTGATGCCCTTGTATAACCCCCTAGAAACCCCCTCTCCTCCTGCCAGATGGTGCTTTAAGTCCACCTGGCCATGCACAGACCTCCTATCCACAGTGGAAGCCTCCCGGGGGACAGAGATCTGTTGACAGAAGGGGCCAGTGACTTCAATGGCACCAGGGGTGTTGGTGGCGCCCAACTGATGGCTTCCTAAGACTGTTCTGGAGAGCAGTGACAGATCAGAGGGGGCGCAGGAGGCCCGAGAGCTGACAGGAGACCGCAGGCACCAGATCCACATGTTGGTGGACCTTGAACTGTCTTCTCCAGAGGGAAAGGCATGGTGCCACCTAACTGTCCTCATGGGAACTCAGACCCTGGAGCACTCTGGAAATAGCCAGCCATGTGGGAAAGTCAGGAGACCCAGGTGCTCCATGGATGCACGAACCTGGACATGTTACTTGATATTCCCAAACCTCGATTTTCTCTTGTGGAAACAAAGCAGAATAACAGTATCTATCTCACGGTGCTTCACTGGGAACAAAACGTGCCTAACTGTGCTGTCGGCAGCAGGCCCATCACAGTGTGGACGGCCAAGGAAGCTTCCCCACCAGGCCTCCCCGGCCCTCCCTTGCGCACCTCTCACCCCGCAAGCCCTCCCTGTGCTGGAAGTTACGGCTCCCTAAGTGTTCGGGGTGGCAGAAAGGAGAGAAGGGCGCCGTTTCATCACCACCCACTCGTTCTGTTCTCAGGGACCCAGGACCCCCAGTTGGGGAGACCTGCCAACAGCTCATCAGGACTAGAGATGCCCAGAAGGGACCTATGCTTCCCCGAGGAACGTTTCCAGAGTGAATGCGAGACGGGTGTCGCTGCACACGGATGAGGCAACGTCTGTCACTTGAGTTAAAATGAACGAGAAAGACACAGCTCCCACTATAAATAAAACCAGAGACGTTTCCTCATCCGCAGCCTTCCTGCTCTGAAAGATGACAGCTCACGGAGCCACAGGAGGCCCCCGCAGGCCCGCGGGGACACAGGTCTCCGCACGCAGCCCTTTAGTTTCCAGAGCTGCAATCAGCCGTCACCCCCGAAACTCGGCTAGGCGCGACGTCCCCAGGATGACGTCCTAGGATGAGGGTGTAGGCCGGGGGACCCCACCTTGACTTTCCCAAGCACAGGAGTCAGGTTCTGGCTCCCCCTCCATTCCCAGACGAAACGTTGCACAATCCAGCCGCATGCTCTGAAAGAGCTCTGGGGGAGGGGGTGCTCTGGAAACTGGCTGGAACCCAGCATTTCTACAAAACCCCAGGGAAGGTCAAGGTCACCAGACCAACTGTCCTTTCTCAAAGCCATGCAGCTTGGCTAAACAATGTCAAACAAATCATGTGGGAAAAAGTTATGTTCATTCCACACTCACTCTCTCTTCACATGCCTTTGAAAGAAAAAAAAATAAAGTAATAATTTGGTCTAGACAATCATCATCATCTCTACCACTAAAGGAATGAAAAGATCGCAGTGACAGGGATATGTCCAGGCCCAGTCTTGCTAACTGAGGAAGAATCGGCTCCGCAGAGAAGGCAGAGCAGGACAGAGGGAGCCGGGAAGCTGGGCATGTCCCGGGTGCGTAGGACGGGATGCGCGAAGGCACGCTGCTCCGCTCTAACTTTATTTTTGGCTACTTAGTTTTCCCCTCTTTTCACTTGCTCTTGTGTTTACCCATGTCTTTCAACCTCTGTCTCAGCTACTCAACCCATGTTTCTTAAGCTAATATTTCTGTGCTGATACTTATTTCTTTGCACTTCAACTTATTTCTGGCGAGCAGATGTTGGGCTTGCAATTCATTGCTCATCCATCCACCCACCCACCCATCCAATAAGACCTTAGGGTTTGCTGCACGCCTACCACCTGCAAGGCACTGTGATAGAAGCTGAAGGATGAGACCAGCTTAATGACCTCCAGAGACTCTCAGTCTAGTAGAAGAAGCTGACCTAGATCAGCTAATTGTGATTCATATGAGCAAGTCAATCAATCATTCATTTAGTCATGCGTTTGACAAATAAACACTGAGTTCCTACTGTGTGCCAGGAACTGGGCTATCCCCTAGAGACCCAATGAATGAACAAGAGGCAACGCCTCTGTCCTGGTGGAGTGTTTGGTCCCCATGTGCAGATGCTCATGGGGTGACTGGGACCTGGGAAGAGCCCAAGAGGACAGGGCACAGGAAAATTATGGGTTGTGAAAGAAAAAACTCCTTCTTCTTTGCCCGCCTTACTCTAAGCACTGACTGTCAATTTCTGGAACAAACGTTGGTTACCCATGGCAACGTCTGAAGCAAACAATAAAGAGTGGAGGAAAACCCACATTTCCACCCTAATATTAAATCACTGCATGGCCCTCGGAGGGGCTTGGGAGCATCAGAGGAGCTCACGGTTAATTAGCTATGCTCTTCATCGTTAGAGTGGGTGGTTGATTTTGGAAAAGATCTTTAATTTTTTTCTATTTTGCCCTAAAATATTCAAAATGTGTTATTTGCATAAACTATTTATAATTTTAAAAGGATAATAATAAAGAAGAAGAAGAAGAAGGATTTTTAAAAGTTTAATGAAACAGCTTCTTACCCTTCCATTCTCTCATAAGAGTCCAGACTTTTTAATGAAGCTTACAGGACCACACGTGACCTGGGCTCAGTCACCTCTCCGACCTGGCCCCGGCGCCACTCTTCCTCCCACCTGGATTGCACCGCGAAGCTTTCACACTCCCGACCGTCTGCGCTCTCCTGGCCCCGAGCCCCGGCACATGCTCTCCTTCCTGCCGGCGACCTCCTCTCTCTCACGCTCTCTTTCCTTCCCAGAGTGCCCTCCAAGCCTGACTCACTTTAATATCCCTTTTCTTCATGCTTCTTCCAGAAATCTCTCGAACATAAACCCACAATGGGATGATGCTCTTGCTATAATTTCCATAGCCTCCAAGGGCCCCCCATCGGAGCTCCAACAGTATGTTGTCATTATACTCCCTTTACCTACCACTGTCCCCCATGAGGCCATGACAGCAGGTCTGTGCCTACGAGATGTGCAAGTCCGTATCTGGGGCAAACTGCAGTAGCTGCCACATAAATACTAGTTGGACTCCTGAGCACATGAGGATCATCAGTGAATGTGAGTTATGCTGAGAGCAAGTGCATCTGTCAGCTATTGCCGCGTAACAGGCTGCCTCACAACTCAGCGGCATAAAAAGGTTGGCTCCTTCGCACGCTCGCAGCTCGGCAGTTGGCCGTGGTGGCCCTGCTCCAGCCCTCAGCTCACACAAGTCTCTGTGGCCCTCAGCCAGAGGGGCGCTCAGCCCCGTCTCATGCTGATGGCACCGCCCAACTGCCGTGTGTCATGGTCCTGCACACTTCCTCACCCAGGGCCTTCTCTGATGCTGCAGGAGCAGCTGGAGCGCACGGGCTGCCCAGGAGTGTGTGTGTGTGTGGGGGGGGGGAGCGGTCAGGCCCAGTGGAAAACCACAGCTGACATTGGGCAGGATCCTGCAGATCAGTGCCCCAGCCTCTTCGCCCTGCAGCAGACAAGTCCAGGGCCCTAGATAATGTGCCAGGAGAACCGAGTCCTACTGAAGACAGCGCCACAACATGAAGACACGCCCTTACGCTGGCCTTTCCTCTTCTTCTTTCTCACTCTCCCTACTCCTTGCTCCTTCCTCCGGGAAAAAGCTCCCAAGTAAACCGTGTGAACCCAAATCCTCGGGCTCTGCTGTCAAGAGAACTCAAGTTAACACAGCTGGGCGAGGGCATGGTTTTCAGTCCAGCTCTCAGCTCTGCAGCCTCAGCACTGGTTCTGTTCCAAGAGGTCGTCCCCGAGGGCGCCTGAACAATAGCCAGTCACTCTGGCCCCTGACCACCTTGAGCTGAACCATGCGGCCCGGTGTGGATGTGTGCCAGTGCGCCACGGCTGAGTCACGGGCCTCTCGGGGGGTGGCGGCTGGGGTCGGCCCAAACAATGGCACACAGGTGGACAGGCAGGTACGTTCTCACGGAAAGATCAGAGTTAGATGGCTCAAAGGAGGGAGAGGAAACGCTCAGTACATCAGACAACAGATACCCTTTAAGAAAGTCACCAGAGGGTCCCCCTCATCTATGGGTAGCACAGGTGACTCTGACAGCAGACACCAGGGAGGAGACCACAGCATCTCTACCGGAGGAGCGTTCTCATGGCCTATTAGGGGCCGGTATGGCCTGGAAAATTATTTTACCCAAACTTCTCCAGTACTGGAAGGAAGGTCAGAGAGAGGTTAAGACATTTGCTCAAGGTTGTCCAGCCAACATTGGTAGTTCTGTATCAGGAACCCAAGACCCCACCCTCCCAGGGCTGAGTTAATTACATTGCAAAGTCAAGGTGCTTCCGGCGGTCCACGCCTCCCCTACAGCGAGGCTGACAGTGCTGAACTGTCAGGACTCCAGAGTTTGTTTCTAAAACACCACATTGTTGTAAAAATGATAGCTTTGGCTCTAACACAGGTCCCTTTCTCGATTTACTAATTCAGCCCATTAAATCTAATCTATGTCTACAGAGAAAAGCAGTCACTCCTGATTTACTTAGCTTACAAGGCTGTGTATTTCTTTCCACACGTGGAGGGCCTGGGACGGTGGGTCCCTGACCCAGTGCTCTGCCTGCTTTCATGGCACTTTAGGGAACAACAGAGGAAAGAAGAATGGAAGGAGGGAAAACCAGATCTCACCAGAAGCTTCCACAGCAGAAGAGGGCTTTCCCTTGCTGCTGAAGGAGAAGTCGAATAGGGGTTGGATGGGGAGGAAGCAGGAACGGGGAGATGGAGCTAGGAGGGCGGGGGTGGGGGTGCATCTGCTTTTGCACTAAGAACAAAAGAATTGAGCTGAATGGATAAATAAAGCCCGGATTAGGTTCAAAAATGTAAACGTGAACAACCTGGACGCCCCCACAGCGAGGCTGTGGGGCAGGAGGGGGAGCAGAGGGAAGGAAAGGAGAAGCCAAATGTAAGACACTATTACAAGGAACAGAAGCTTGAAGCATAGCAGAGTACTATCAAATGCCAGGAAGCAGGGACGGCAAGAAGGGAGGCAAACAGGAAGTCGAGGAACACGGCCTCAGATTAGTCCTTAGAGGAACGGAGGCCGACAAGATAGAGGGAGCCGAGGGGGCATGAAGAAGAGGCTGCGGCTGAGGAGCAGCAGCGGGAAGAGCAGGGAAGGGTGCACTCCTTCCCCCGTGAGCCTTTAGGTGCTGTTTGGATCATTCCCATCGGCACTCGCTGCTTTGAGATCTGGAAAACAAAGCCTGCCCTCCAGCAGTCAGCCACCCATCAGCATGAACCGTGCACCTCTCTCTGCACTGGGTCTGGGAATTAGGAGGTAAACAAGGCAGAACGAGAGGCTCAGCGATAGAATGGGGGAGCACAGGAGGGGCACGGGAGAGGTTTCCCAGGGGAAAAATAGGGGAGGAGTGGAAAAACGAAGGATCCCAAAAGGAACAACGCAGAGAGAACACCAGAGGCAGAGACCGGAACGCCCCAAATACTAGAGGCACAAAATGCATCAGATGTACAAGCAACGTCGAACTGGGAGGCACCGCTTGTGTTTGTCCTCCTGGATTATAAGGCAGCAGCGACAAAGGAACCACCCGATCAGGGACCAGGAAGGGCCCATCCTGTCGCGTGAGGGGGTGGGAGTGGTATTTTGCACGTCGGGGGTCCCGAATTCCAATCCATGGAACGCCGGAGGGGGAGACCCTGAAAGAAGAAGGGGAGGCAGACGAGCTGGCTGAGCGCGCACAGGTGTGAGCAGGGCGCCAGGCGCAGCGGACTGTCGCCGTCCAATGGTCCAAATCCAGTATCGGATTTTCTCCGTGAAATCTCTTCATTTGAAAGTGTGGGCAACTCTTTTGGGCAGGCCATGCTAGGCCATGCCGTCCTAACAAGGGAGCCCCCGGTGCTCTGTGGTATAACGTGACCATGGTTTATTTCTCTCTCTTTGTACCGTACTCATGCAACACGATCCCACTGACTTCAAGGTCACGGAAGCAGGAGAGGTGGGGGGCACTGCCTTTAACGGCAGAGGCAGCTGACGTTGTCTGGAATGAGTCACTTGCCCTCCAGCAAATTTAAAGAGAGACCAGGAAGCCCAACAGCACGCACGGGCATTTGCTGAGCACGAGCTAAGTCTGCCACAGCAGCTAACGCACATTTTTATCCTTAAATACCACAAAATCCTATTTATAATGGTTGGTTTTGGCAGACAGGTGGCAGCTTAAGAAGATCTGTGCCATAGTCAAGGATCAAAGAGTCTTAAAAAATACCACATTTTCATTTCACAAAAAATAATTCCAGGAGGCGTCTGGAGAGTGGACTGGAAGGGTTAGGGGCAAAACTGGAAGAAGGTCGGTTTGTTTTTCCCCAAGTCACCCCAGGGGGACAGTGCTGAAGCCCGGACCCACGACAGAACAGCTGGAATGGAAGAGAAAGGACACTCACAGACGGCGAGAACTCTCCCGTCTTACGGAGAATAGGAGGAAGCCCGCGAGGTTTCTGTGCATCGCCCGCCCGACATTGCAAGGTTAATAATTAAACAGCTGCCTGGAACCTCCCTTGGTCCCACACGCCTTTCATTACATTGGTAGGATGGTGGAAGGGAAAAGTAATGGAAATACAAAATCTTTTGACTTTGAGAATTAGGCTTTGGGGAGTTTATCTCATGCACACACTTCACGCCACTGGGTTTCGTTCATAACTGATTTTAAATGGGAGCCCCCTCAAGACTATTACTTGCTTCTTAGCATACAGGACCTGTCAATGGGTAAACATCAAACAGATAATGTATTCATTTTTTAACCTTGATTTAGACTCTTTCCCTATTACCTTCTGGGAAATCCACAGCTTAAGAAAGAAATGCGTTTTATCTCCCTCACCTCTGAAGTGTCCAGGTGCTGGAACCGTGAGCATTCCCATCAGCCCGGCCCCCGAGCCTCTGTGATGAGATTTCTCCAGAGGGCGGGCTCCTCTCTGTCTCTGAGGCTCAGAAGCAGTTAATCCACTTGAGCCCAAAGCAGAAAGGAAATGGAGAAAGAAAAGCTGCAGGGGAGGGAGGTATGCGTGTGGGAGGGAAGAGGGATTAAACGGGGCTGTGGTTTTTCACCCTAGAGCTCCAGAAAATGAGATCGTAATGCATCTGCGTGAGAGCGTGTAAAAAAAATTAATGTTAAGCAAGAAGTCCTAATGTTAATTACACGGGGACTTTATAGCAGGCGCGGGGCTGGTCGTTCTGCGTGATAATTTTATAGTTCAGCCCCTTGATTTCCCCACATGGTGACTCATGATTTTCCCATCGTACAGATGAGCCGACTGAGACTCAGAAATGCACCGAATCGCAAGCTACCAACGAATCCTTGTGATTTAAACCTGAAGTCTGAATTGTTGGTGTGCCCAATATCCTATGTAACAGTCTTATATTTGGATTCAACGTACTTCTGTTTATCACGTGTTTACCATGAACCCCAAACTCTGACACCATCCAGCCCAGTTAGTCCCGAAGTGAATCGCGTGAGCTCAGCTGCCATCACTACAACAAAGGGACCTGCAGGGCACAGGAAGGGGAACGCGGTGCCTGGGGTTCACTCTGGGTGTTGGCTGAGACACAAGACAGGAACACAGTTTGAGAAACGGGGTGTCTTTATTTTGGCATTTTTCTATTCTCTTCCGGAAAATCTCATGTTTGGTCTCTCTGGGCTTCCTAGGCTTTTCTGGCCTCTCTCGCTTTGCTTAGAGGACCTACTGAAGGAGAATATTCTGGAGGACAATGACTTTAATTACGATGACCCCTTGGGGACACGTTTATCGTCAGGGTGTCCCCTTGTACCCACAGCACACAGGGCAGGCTAACAGAGCAGCCTGGGCGACGACGAGCTTGAGGACCGTGACTCCGGTGGAGAGGGGGGGAAGAACTGCGGGGGTGACGTCGGTCTCTCGGGCACCTTCGTTAGGAGGCTGTGATCGAACGTTTAAAACTTCATGATCCTCATAAACAAACGTCATTCTTGGAACATAATCCCAATGGATTACACATCTAGGTAATACAGTCACAAGGTCAAAAACACAGTAGAACACAAACCCTACAAATGTGAAAGAGAAATCACGATCCGTCATGCAGGCAGGAAGTAGTCCACAGAAACAGTCCTGAGAGCGTTCAGACGACAAGATTAGCAGACAAGATTTTTAAAATGGCTCTTAAAATTCTGTTCCCGGGAAGGGTGAACATGTAACTAAATGGGGAACCTCAGCAGAGAGGTGAAAACTCTAGACAACAGCCAAACGGAAAATCTCAAACTGAAATGTATTATAATCTCAGAAGTGAAAAATTCGCTGAGTTATAGAGATAGTTGTCTTATTGTACCAAATACCGAGAAAAAGATGATAAAATCTCTAACTATGATTATCAACGTATATTTTTAAACTTTAATGTTAGCATATTTTGCTTATGAATGTTCGAAACTCTGTTAATTAGATGCATGACTGTAATGGGTGATTTTACGTCAGCTCAGCTGGACCATGAAGTGCAGGGATACTCGATCCAGCGTCCGTCTGAGTGTTTCTGTGAGGTTGTTTCTGGATGAGGTCAACACGTAACTTGATGCACCGAGTGAAGGGTGGCCTGCCCGCACAGACAGGTCTCCGGCGATCAGAGGAAGGACTGCACTCCCGGCCCCTGGGTAACGGGGAGTTCTTCCTGCCTCGCTCTCTTTAAACCGGAACATAGTTGTTTCTTGCCTTTGGTCTCAAGCTGAAACATGGGCTCTTGCCGAGCCATGAGCCGGCCAGACATTGGACTGAATGAAGCACCGCCATTGGCTCTCCTGGTTACCAGGCTCAGGGACAGGTTTGCAGACCACGAAGCTGTTACCAGGTGTGTGGATGGGCATGCAGGGCCAAGGCCAAGTACGGCTGAGCCACGTGTCTGCAGGAGTACAGAGCCACATGCAAGTCTGCAGTCAGCGCCCTGGGCGTGGATCTGACCTCTCAGAACAGCTCTCCTGGCCTGGGGCTCCGCTCAGCATCCTCCCGCCGATACTGCAAAGCTCTGTCCCCCTGGACGTCTGTCAGATTATTGGGGCCGAGGGGGAGATGAGCAGGGGACCTCACGCTCTTGCTGCTGTCACCTCAAAAACGTGTTTTTGAATTTCTGGTTGATTTTATCTTCTGTTTTTAGTTTTAACTCTTTGACTGCTGTGTTAAACTTTAGTTTGGCTCTGATGTTCCCTGGTCTGGTTTCCTCTATTTCTATCCTACTTGCAGTTTGCCCAGCCTATTGGGCCTTCAGTTTGATGTTTTCTCATCAAATGCGGAGAAATTTTTGTCATTACTTCTTCACATATTTTTTTCTGTCCTAGTTTCACTCTTTCTTTCTAGAAGTTTAGTCGAAATTTAGACCATTTTAAAAACTATATTAAAAGTTCTAGTTTCCCCACCTTTTATTTTCCTGTTCCTTTTATTTTCCTATTCTGGGCCTATCTAAAGATGGAAATCTGGTAAGAGTCATCTAATTTTTGTTTTATTTTTCATTTAAGGATTGTTTTGGCTGTTCTAGAGCCTTTGAATCTTCACATAAATTTTAGCACCAATCTGTCAATACTATAAAGATAATCTGATCGGAATTGTATTGAACAATGTATACAGTTCATGATCTAAACAAGACAATGAAGATGCAGGAATATCACTGTTTTAAAAAGTGGAATGAAGACATCACAACTTAGTACTAAAAATAATGAGAACAGTATTTGACACATACTGGGCATCAATTAGTATTTCCTGAATGAATACATGCGAGGGGGAAAACATGATTTAATGTTTCCCTTAAAGAAACTGATAGAGCAATACTGAAAAACTGGAAAGTATATATATTACTTGAATAACAAAATTAACGCAATGCAAAATTCACCCCCGCCCCCAACCCACAGAAACTACCAGGTTGGTTTACATACACATTGTCTCTCTAAAAAGTTGACTATGCACACTGACTCACAAAGGGTCTTGCAGTCTGAAAGTTCGACTAGCCCATGTCACAGAACCCTGTCTGGCACCACCCGCTGAGCCGTGAAAACGCCCATCACTGGGCTCAGTCCTGGGCTTCCAGGACTCCGTTCCGTAGGCGTGGGTGCAGCCCAGCTGTGCACCTTTCCAACCGCTCAGCCAGCGGCAGTGAGACCAGGCTTGGGCTGTTCTGTGACAGCACATCCTGTTACAGCGACTGAAATCACTTCACAGTCAGTCGTGAAATACACCTTCAAAGAACCAGCAGAACACGTGGGAAAAAACCTTTACAGAATGTGAAGGCAGAAAATGATAAAAACGAGCAACACATCAATGTGAGAAAAACAAAAAAGATTAAAATCAATAACCAGAAGGTGCTTTTCGGGGGAAAAAATAATAATAAAAAAGGCAAACAGATATAAAGGGAAATAATTTTTAAAAAGATAAATTTTACTCCGGAAATAAAAAAAAAATACTTAAATTTTTTCCCCTAGATCCTCCCTAGCTCGTGCCACAGATGTGTTTGTTTGAGACATCCATTTTCAAGTGCTTTTAAACTACATCTAAGATTTATTTTCATCTTCCTTTTCATTAATTCGAAAAGCAAGGGCCTGTTGTTTGTGACTCAACATTCTGGATTTGCGTAATAGAAATCACACAAATCTTTTTAGAACCTCAAGAGAAATATTTCAACACATTTGTCTTTTTCGGCATCATGCCAGTTCCGACAGTGACATTATGAAACATACTAATTCTAAAATACTCAGCTGTTCAGCTGCGCTTGGTGTACATTTGCTCGAACTCAACAACGGCTATGCAGTTAGCTCTGGTTCTCATGTGTAATTTATTCCTCCCGCCAGCACACCCCGAGCTTTCAGCCCGTGCTGGCCACAGACCTAGATCCCATGATGCAGCCACGCCTGAAACCTGAGTCCTTCCCTAAAATAACTCACTCCGTGGGGCGAAAGGACGGACGGACATACACCGTCACGTGGCAGAGACTGTGTGCCAGCGTGGGAGCCACGCGGGCCTGGGAGGAGAAAGCAGGGCTGCCTGTCTCGAGGATGAGGAGCTGAGCGCTGCAGAAGCGGCATCGGCACGCTGTCCCGAGCAGGCACGTGGCGCGGAGGGCAGCGCAGAGACGATCCCAGGGACGTTTGGAGGACTCTGTTTGTGAAGGAGCTGGCAGGCCATGCTCAGCGGACAGCCCCGGAGGCTCCCGGATGGGTGAGGCAGTCCAACGTGATTCAGAAAGGCCATGTTCCGTTCAGCGTGGTCCCCGGGCCCTGCGCGGGCCTCGCCCTCACTAGACAGCACCACCAATGGTCCTGCCATCTCCCTGCTTCTGGCCACCCAGGGGTCACCCCCTGCCTGCTTTTCAAACGCTGCCTGCTGCCTGCATTCGTCACATGTCAGAAAACTGATCCCGAGTCTCTGGCGGAGTTAGATTCTCCCTCCGAAGTCTTTGCATGTTGGCTTGCATACGATCTATCCCATTTCATTATAATTGTATTTCCAGACAGGACGATGGTGGCCCCTTCATTCCCTGGAGGATTCTACGTGCACAAGGGCGTTTAATCAGTTTGTAAACAGACATCTCAATCACACAGAGTAAGCAAATGGTCTGTCAAATAACCAGCCACGTTTTTCTATTGTGAAATAGCATTAAAGACATCTGATGATTCTGAGCTTTTTAAAAAATGTCTGCCTATACTGAAAGAAATTCAGAATTGCTTTGAAGATGCAGCCAAGAGAGCAAACACCCCGATACCTCCCGGGCACTACCCGGAAGCCAGCGCTGTGCCTGGAGGCCACGTGCTCGGAGAGGGTGGGCCTCCTGTGTCAGCTCGGCCAGGCGGTGGCGACCAGCTGGTTGATTACACACCAGGGTAGATGCTGCTGCGCAGGTATTTTTTAGAGGTAATTAACACTCCAATCACAAGACTGAGCAAAACAGATTACCCTTCCTAATGCAGGTGGGCTTCATTCGAAGGACCTTAAGGGAAAAGACTGAGGTCCCTGAAACAGGACAGGATTCTGTCTTCAGACTCAAGACTACAACAGCAAAAGCATCGACTGGCCCTTTGCCAGAAGTGCCCACCTGCCAGCCCGCCCTGCAAATTTCGGACGTGTCCGTACCCACAATCTCGTAAGCCAATTCCTTAACACCGCCGCCCCCTGCACCCAGCTCCTCTCTTCCTTCTCTGGCTCTTGGTTCTGTTTCTCTGGGGGACCCTGATTGGCACAACACGGCATCGTTTAGCCATCCGAACCAGCTCAGGAGAGCAAGGCTATTCTTGTGTGTTTTAATAGTCCTTGAGGCTCAGAAAGTTTAAGCCTCTTGTACAGTTGAAATGGCAGATGCACTAGGTTCGGTACCCACTTCCCCTCATCTGGTTTGCCCAAGACTGTCCAGGTTTTAGGGTGCGGGAAACCCTTAGTCCCAGGAATCCCCCCTTCTCTGGTCAGCAAGGCCACATGACTTGCTTTGGCCAATCCATGTGAGCAGGAGTGGCTGTGAGGCGTGTCTGGGTGTGAGCATTTAAGGAGCGGCGTTTAACTTTCCACTGCGTTCTCCTCTCCTGCGGTGGAGATGGCTGATGGACGTGCTGAGCTGGCCCCGGATGCTGAGACTCCATGGAGCACACTCACCCCGGAGTCTCCCTTGGACCCACACTGGCTGCCCCTGTGGGAGGCCGGGGACCCTGGTGTTGTTACTGCCAACTATGCTGCTCTGTCTTGAATGGTGTGGGAGTCTCTGTTATTTTTCCACTGCTACCCTGTAATCAAGGAAAGGCAGTGTTGTTTATTTTAAGTAGATCTGTTGCTGAGGGAAACTGGTGTATTTTTGCATGGAGAGAAAGGGGCTGGTGGACAAACACACAGAGGGAAGAAGCCGCAGGGGGAAGGACATGCTGGAGGGCACGTGAGGTTAGAGGATGTGGTCGGAGAAGGAAGCTGGGGGACTGGGGCTCAACCCGCTCTTCCTCGGAGGCTTTGGGGAGCAGCTGAGAGACAGCGGCCCTCTCGGGACAGGGCAGGAGAGCCTCCCGTAAGTGCCACTAAACTCAGATGAACTCCAGACCCAGGATGCCTGGTTAGAAACCGCAGAGAATGATTTTCTCTCAAAGCCTGTGAAGTAAACGCACGAACACGTACTCTCTGAGAGTTGACATTTCACAATTGTGAAACCCGACTTGGTGCCACGACGGACCGAGCCCGCCGTCCCTGGGGGGTGAAGGAGAGAGTTGCAGATAAACTCACACAGCGGGCCCAGGAAGACACTAGCCGTGTGCCGGGGCTTTTTCGTCGGCAGAGTTCATCAGCGTAACCGGGAACGGCTTTGTTGAGCTCCTAATTTCCCGCTTATCCCATTACTATGTTTCTATCAGAACTGACTCGACTTTTAGTTTGGGGATGAGAAGAGACGAGGGTTTAGTTCAGTAACTACAGAGGGCACGTGCTCCTCACTGCGAGGGAAGCGGACGTGAAATCAGACGATGTGCAGACAGACGGACGGCAGCAGTAGCGTCGGGAGGAGGAAGCTGGCTCTCTCCTGGCCTTCGTGGCCTTCATGGAAGAACGCCACCTGCCTGCACATGTCCCTCGGGGTCCCCGTGCTGCCAGCACTCAAGGGGACCGGGGCTCCTTGTGTTGTTTGTGCATTCCAGCAGCACTTTAATTGGAGGACTTTCTAAAAATGTGGTTGAAGTTGCCACAGTATTTGCTTTCGTGTTTGCATATGCAGATTCATTCGTGTTGAATTCCTGGGTGTCAGAGTTGAAATAGCTTTTTCTCCAAGAGTCAACACACGCGGAGAGCTGGAGTTCTTTCGCCCAAAGTCAAATAACGGTGTGTTTGCTCACTCTCGACGCCTGAACTGAGCGGCTCTCTGCTAGGACCGGGGAGGTCAGGGGCACGCAGCAGCTTCCTGCCCTACCGGGAGCCTTGGGCTGTCGCTTGGCTGTGACTGGTTCTCCGAGCTGGGAAGACAGTTCAACTCATTCTGCCTGGAACATATGGGGTCATGAAGGAAACTGGGAGGGGAAAGGACCCAGCGAGCACAGTGGGGAGAAAGAAGGGCATTCATTGCAGGCCAACAGGGAGGGTGCCGGGAGGCCCGCCGCTGGAAAGACCACGGCACTCCTAGGGTGCAGAGTTTTTAGTGTTGAGAACCCTGGCTATGCAGTGCAGTAACGTGGGAAAGTACAAGCCACGGGGGCCGTCCCCACCCCAGACCTCACAGTGACCTCACTGTCAGGCAGGCTGAGGTCTAAACATCCTCGGCCTTCCCCACAACAAAGAGTGTATCAATTCCTTATAAAAGGGAGAAGAACTGCCCGCCCCCCCCCCAAAAGTCCCAAATATGAAGAGACCTTCGAAGGCCTCCTTATCTACTCCCATAATTTTATAAAGAAGATAAAAACTAGATATGCCAAAAATTCCCATCAGAGAAATGCTCTCAAAAACATTCTTTTGCATCCTCTTGCCAGAGGCTTCATTGCCCAAACTGGGGCCCCCTAAGTACTCCTTGACGGGCAATACTGATTTGCAGCACGAGAATACGGAATCTGAAGGCCACCCACTCTTTGCCAGCGCCTGTTTGAGTCCACCAGGCGTGGCTTGGTCTTGACCCCGCCCGGCTGCCCTTGGAAAAAGCCAATCTCATTGTGGGCGGGGCAGCTGGGGCTGACGTCACAAAACCCCTCCAAGTCGGTGGCTTAAACAACAGAAACTTCATCTTCTCCCAGCTCGAGCTTGCGTTGTGCAGACCTCTAAGCGCAGAACCCTAGAAGGAGGCGAGGGTTTCGACGGCTGGCTGTGCCATTTGTGCATGAAGGCCTTTCACTCCAGGGACGGGGTTATGTTTCGTCTGAACGCCCCTCCAGAGCCTTGCTCACACCCAACTGGCAGGTATGCAGAGATCCTTCTGGCTCTTCTTTCCTCTAGGATGTGGCATTTTCTTTATTTTTATCTTTAAATAAGAATTGAGTTATGAAATGCCCCAAGTATTCAATACCAGACTGTTTAGAAATTAAAGATTCATAGCAGGCAACCCAAAATAGACAGAGCATTTGGATTGGGGAATGGACTAAGCAGATTTCAAAGCCTGGCTCCCTCCCACACTCGGGAAGGATTTGATTGCATAAACCCTCTCTGAGCCTCAGTTTCCTCACCTGCAAATTGAAGTATGGGAGATTAAAATGTATTCCTGAATACCTAACCCCTAGCAATACTTAAAACGTTTACAACTGATAACATAGTCACTGCCCAATCAGAACAGATCCTGCCCATTAAAGAGCCGCCCCCTTCAGAAAGCCCCCCAAAAACCTATAGGTAAATTTCAGCTGAATACAGCCCTGGCCTGAACGAGCCCAAGTGCAGGTGCCGACAGACAGAAATTAAAGCAACAGGATCCACACCTTCCACACCTGGAGAGACTCAAAGCACCACAGGCCCAGAGCAATCGGACTTCGGGCTCAGCACACAGACAGCCCGGCGGGTGCGGTGTCCCTGGGGGATGTGCCGGCATGGAGCTGGTCACAGGGCGGTCACGCCTTCTCTCACGCTGGCCTCCTTAAGGGATTCAGTCTTCTGTAGGGTGGGGCCCAGCACAGTTTAAACTCAGCATGAATGAGAGGAAAGAGAACAATCGCAGAGTAGAAAGCACTCACTCAGACTCCGAACGAAAGGAAACCAGTTGACGAGGCCCTTTCCGGTCTTTACCCCGCGCTCCAGGGCGTTACTTTAGCGTGTTACCTCTGCTCACGTGGAGCTTGTCTTGTGGCCTGAACACGATTAGCCTCAATAATCTAAAAATAATAATCACCCTTTATTTCCAGTGATCCAGGTGTTGCACTGACTGTTTTACACCTGTCACCTTGTTTAATTCCCTTTGGACCTCCTACGGAGCTAATATTATCTCTGGTTTATTAGGTGAAAACTGGAAGTCAGAGAAGTGAAGTGAAGCGGCCAAGGTCACTTGGCAGAAGCTCTTTTATCACTTGAAGTTGACTCCAGGTCACCATCCTGGACGGACCCCATCCCCCACACGCGATCCCTTGCTTTTTCTCACATCATGAGGACCCACTGAATCGAAAGAGACCAGGACTCTTTTCTGAAGTGGAGCAGCATTGCGAGACAGTGGGATCCCAGCCCTAACCAGGAAGAGTGTCACACTGTGAAAAGTTCTGAGGAAGTACCTAGGTTGACATGTGAGAAATACGGTGACAATGACCCCCCCGTTAAGTGAATGGGAGAGGGAGAAGGAGAGGGAGAGAGATTTGCTCAGAAAAGTGGGATGTTGGCGTTATCCTTGCATGTATAGTGATGTACAGTCCAGCATTCCAAAATAAATGATCTCAGATGGTACCGACTAGGACTCCTTGGGTTGAATGTAACGCAGACCTGTGCCTTTTAAACAGAAGTGCCACTGAATAGGGAAAAGAAGGCAGCCTTTACGATCTCAGGGTCAGACCCCAGGGTCAGTCCAGAGGCCCTGCATCCTTTGGTCTGAACTCGCTCACGTTGCCTGCCAGGCAAGGCCCCAAGGGTGTGGCCCCTTGAAGACTGGCAAAGGCGGGGCTCAGCAGTCGAGGCCCAGCCCACCACGGTTAACAAAGTGCCTGTGGGGCTCAGTCTTTCACCCCATGTTTCTGCCCCTGGTACCAATTTTTGTATCGCTACCCGTTCTTCCTTATGACCTGAACCCTCCTTTCTCTGGTTCAGTCACAGAGACCTGCCAGCTTCCTACTCTCATTCCAGGTTTCTGAATGTTTCTCTCCTTCCAGGACGCCTGTGCTTCCAATTCCCAGTGGCACCCTGTGTTCTATCAGGCTCCTGCTGCCACTGCTCCCGGTCCCCTGGGACATTTGGGGGCTGTGACAGCCATCCCAGGGAATTTCTTGGTGCCATCTGCCTACTCTTTGCTCCTGCCTGGGCCCTACAGATGGGTGCTTACCATTTTTTATTACCTTCTGCGATGAGTTCACGAGGTGGGGTACCATCCTAGGCACTCAGCATCTGCACCAGAGGCCAACTACAAATCCTAATCCAGGAAGTAGAACCGCAGTACAGGGCCCAAGCCAAAGTCCCCTGCTCTGTGTCAGGACAGCAGACGCAAAGAGCTGAGGGGGGCTAGTGGGCGCGGTGAACGCAGCAGGGAGACACAGGGGTTGGAGAGACTGCAGGGGAGACTTCAACAGGAGCTCAGCATGGCCTGGGGTGTAGCCTCGCCCTCCCATATTGCTCGCTGCAAAGGGGCCAGAGTCAAGTTTCCCAGCTCACGCTACAGACGTAGGCAAACCTGGTGCCCATCAGCTCAGAGTAAACTGATGGGGAATCCAGTGCCCCGATGAGCGCCGGTTCCTAGTCCACTCCTCCCCTCACTGAAGTGACACCACAGTGGTGGTGCCCTGGCTGTTAGTCACATTGTACAACAGTCTGAACTAAAAACAGGACTTCCGCGTGACCTGGCAAGTCCACCTCCGGGTGTTGATCCAGAGAAATCTAAAATACTAAATCAAAAAGATTTATGTATCCCTGGGTCCACTGCAGCACTACTTTCAATGGCCACGATACGGACGCACCCCAAGTGCCCATCAGCAGACCAGCGGACAGAGACGAAGTGGTGCGCACACATGATGGAGCAGCGCTCGGCCATAAAACAGAATGAAATCTTACCATGTGCAACATCACGGATGGACCTAGAGGGTACAGTGCTGAGTGAATGAACTCAGACAGAGAAAGACGAATGCCATGTGATTTCACTTATATGTGGACTCTAAAAAACAAAACAAACAAACAAACAAAATGAGACAGAAACAGGCTTGGCTGCCGGAGGGGAGGGAGATAAAGGGCTGGGAGGAAGAGGTGAAAGGATTAAGGGATCGGCAATTATTAAAACAGTCATAGGAGCCCTGGCTGGTATGGCTCAGCCGATTGAGCGCCGGCCTATGAACCAAAGGGTCACTGGTTCAATTCCCAGGCAGGGAACGTGCCTGGACTGTGGGCCAGGTCTCCAATAGGGGGCATGGGAGAGGCAACCACACATTAATGTTTTTCTTCCTCTCTTTCTCCCTCCCTCCCCCCCTGTCTAAAAATAAATAAATAAATAAATAAATAAATAAAATATTAAAAGAAAATAAAAGAGTCGCAAGGATGTAAAGTACAGCACAGGGAATACAGCCAGTACTATTCTAATAACTACGTGCGGTGCCAGGTGGGTACCAGATTTACCGGGGGCGGGGGCACTCCGTAAATTATACAAGTGTCTAACCACTCTGTGCTGCACCTGAAACTAGTGCGACACTGAATACCACCTGAAATTGAACAAGAAGGCATTTCAAAAACGTTAAAATTACTCAAGGAGGGGTTGATAGTTTGAGCACTGACGCTCACACTCGTTATTCCCTACAACGCCCCCTCTCAGCAGCGGCGTGAAGCTGCCTGGAGCAAACACCCCAGCTACACTGAAGCTACTGACACGAGATGGAAATGAACAGCAGCAGGGGACGGGCTGGCATGAGCCCCCGAGGCCAAGGGAGCGTGGGTGTCAGACCCGAGCTTTGTGGCGGTGCCTGCTGTCAGCTGAAGGGGAGCCGGTCGCTGTCCTACAGGAGCAAGTCGCGCTGATGGAAAAACGCCGACACGCCAGAAATGGATTGCTTTGTGCGATCATCTCCTCAGTCCCATAGTTTCCGAAAGAAGAGGATGGAAATTTTACCCCAAGTCAGAGCAGCAGTGCAGGACGGAAACAGTGCGGTTTGTTTGAGAGAAGAATGTTCTGGCTGCAATGCCAACCTGCTTTCCGGGGCTGGCTCTTCCCAGGGACAGAATCCAGCCGAGCCCCAGAGACCGGTCTGCGAAGGCTGATTCAGTCACCCCAGCTGTGTTACTCTCACTGACTTTCTAACGTCCACTGGGTGATTCACCCAACAAACAGCCACTCGGTGTCTATTATTCGTGAAAGGAGCATATGAATGAATGAGACAGCCCTCTGCCCTCAAGGAGCTTACAGCTAGTGGAGGGAGAGACACGGTGATAAACTATTAGAGCAGATGCCCCGTGCATGCTGTTCCTGACCATGGCGAAGATACTGAAGACAAAGAAGGACAAGGTGGAGGAGGAGGTGGTGCAGGAGGAGGTGGAGGAGGAGGAGAGAAGTTAGAGACAGACAGAAAAAAGGGATAGAGGGAAGGAGGAGGGCAGGGGAGCTGGGTGGTGCCGCAGAGAGGAGGTAGAGAGAACAGAAAGACAAAATCCGGTTGTTCTAGTCATCAACCCAACACAGTGTCACGTCTCAGACACGCCTCCAAAGTCCTTGGGCTCCCTTATTCTCGTGACTATTCCTTTCAGCTCCAGCGACAAAGATGGAGGTTCAAGGTCAAAAGTCTAGCCCATCATGGTTCACTAAGGGACTTCAGGGGGGACAGCATTCTTAAATGTGATTGTCCCTACTTCGTGTGGTTTTTGCAAAATAAAAACAAAAAAAACCCAAAATACTTCCAACAATTCTCTCTGTGGACTGGTCTGGAAGACAGGAGGCGGTGCCAGGGACAAAGCGGGACTGAAACAGCTGAGGATGGACATCAGACGGGGGAGCGCCTGGCACAGGGAGGACGGACGTCCGGCTGGGCGCTGTGGCATCTGCTCCTCAGCAGGGGGTCAAGGTCACAGCGAGTGGACAAAGCACGCCTTTTACAAGAAAAGGACCCAATTTCCTTCCTGGCTCCCACACAGCTGCGTCAGTAATGGCGAAGGGGATGGGTAACCAAGATCCATTTGCCGCTTGAGAAAGTGCATGCAGAATGGTCAACACACTTGTTTGCTTTTAATAATAGATTAGACACTAAGTGGAGATTGTAAAGCTCCCCAAGCTCCAAAGGAAATGTCCGACCTCCTACCTGATGGGAATTCGAATAGGGTTTTATCTCAGCAGCCTCATTTGGAAAGAGCCCAGAAAGAAGTCGTAAAGCGGCCAGTCCTTAGAGCCCCACAGGGCAGTGGCCCGCCCCCTTCCCCGGAGCTTTCGGAATGCTCCTGTGCGGTGCCACGCCTCTGGCCCTTCCACGGCCACCACCTGCCCTGGCAAAATGGCACCCCGCGGAACCTCGAGCTGACAGAGCTGCCTTTTAAACCCTGGCCCATTCCCTGCTGGCTGAGGCCTTGCACAGATGCCTTGACCTCTCTGGGACGGTCCGAGATCCATAGTGGCCGTGGCACTGGGAGGAAAAACTTTTCACGTGCTGTTCCTTACGTGTAGGATACCTCCCTCCCTCTCTTTTCCTAGAAAGTGTGAACTCGTCTGTCCAGTTTCATTCAATCCACAACTCTCTGAAACGTCCACAGCGTTACGGCCATTGCTTTGCAATCACTCCAACGTGATTTCCGTCACGGAGCCAACCCCGTGCAGACGCAAAGGCCTCTGAATTTTTTACGGGTTGCGCTGTGCTTTTGTAAAATCCACATGGGACAGTCCTCGCCCTCGGAACTCAGACCTGGCCTTATCGGGAGACAGGGTCTTCGCAAAGGCTGTCAAGTCAAAACCCGGTCATTGTGTCGAGTGCTAATGACCGGCATCTTTACAAAACGGGGACGTTCAGAGACAGGCACACGCGCAGGGAGAGGGTCCTGCGGAGACAGTGGTTAGGCTACCACGAGCAACGGTACAGCCAGGAGCAGGAAGAGAGGCCTGGGACAGACCCCTCCATCCTGGCCCTCGGGAGGGACTCTCTCTTCCGACACCCTGAGGTCAGACTTCCGGCCTCCGGAGCGGACAGACAGCAAGTTTGTTCGAGCCCCTCGGTCTGTGGAACTTGGTTGTGACAACCCGAGGAAGCTAATACAGTATTTGTGATACTAGGCCACCCCATCGATCCACCTGCCTGCTGACTCTTCCCTTTTTACTTTTTAAGAAAATGCTTGGTTTTGACGTCTCCTCCCATGTCAGGCCCTGATGATGGAGTGATGCTGGTCCGAGGTCCTGGCTACAGAAGTGGCTACATTCGCCTTGGCCGGGAGTAGCCCTGGGCGGAGGAGTAGCTGTGGGCCCACACGCGGGAGGCAAGGCCGTCTGTCCCTCCGTCCTCGCCATGTGTCACGGTCGGAGAAGGGAAGGCCCGCCAGCCTCTCTCACGGTGAGGTCAGCGGCCTCACGTCGTGCTGACCAGCTAACTGCCTTCAGAAATGGGGTGCGGCTTTCTTCTCGAGGTGCCGCAGGGACTCTGCCCGGCTCCCGCAGGCCACGGCCTTTCCTTTCCCAGCGGTGGCCCAATCAGCACTTTCTGGAACGTAGAGAGATTATCGACAATGAGGGCAGAGCCACTCGGAGGGGCCCGGCACGGCTGCCGGACCACTCCACACGTCCTACGCTGCTTCGACGTGCGCAGCACCTGGGAAGACAGCAACACGCTGGGTGTCTGCGAGGCCCCGAGGGCGCTGCCCGACCCCGGGGGGACCTTCATGTACACGTGCTCAGGGTGACTGGCAGCGGGGAGGCAGCCACAAGCACGCCTGGGGTCAAAGGGAACTGTTAAAACGCTGGGAGTTGTGATGGATGGGTTCCTCTCCTTTCTCATTCCCCAGGCAGATTCTGCTGACCGACAATCGCGGTTCATTCATTTATGCCCTGCACCAGAAGTGTCCTGGGGAGATCGGAACAGGCCCCAGAGTGGACTCGCGGTCCTTGCGCCCTTCCTTCCTGCCTGCTTGCTTCCCACGTTTGCTAGCTGTTTGAATACCTAGCATAAGGTGCTCTCTATGCTAAGGTATGCCAACACAAAGCCAAGTGTGACTTGGTCTCTGATCTCAAGCGCCTCATAGTCTAGATGAGAAGCAAGGGCAAGTTTTCTGCACCCCTCCTCTGCCCACCCCTGACATGATTGCCTTAAACCAGCATCATGGCACATCTGCTTGTTGGCAGGTGTGAGAGCAACGAGGGCATGGCCGTGCCAGGTGGCACGTTTGCTGCCCCCAGGATAAGCCCATGAGGACAAAGATCATCTCTTGAATTAAGTCACAATGAGCACCAGACAGAAACACAACTACTTGTCAGGTCGCTTGCTCCTGTCCCTGACCCACCTGGGCTTCTCCATTCTCTATTCTCACAGTATGTTTTTTATGTTTTGGGTTTTTTTCTGGGGGGGGGGGTGTTGTTGTTTTCTTGTTTAAGTTAGGTCAGGTTGAGCTGGTGTTCGCATGTCAAGCTGAAAGAACCCTGATTAGGAAGTGAATCGCACCAGAAGCGGGGTGAGAGCTTCGGGAACTGAACCGTGGACCGGCTCTGTCAAGACGGGATGGGGACCCTCCACGGCCCCGCCACCGCCAGGGGGCTGCGGGGACCACTGTGCTCTGAGGCAGCCCAGCCTCTGCTTACAGGTTCCTTGCAGCATCTTGGGGCTCTAACCTTGCGACCCACCAAACCGGAACTTCAGTGACTTGCTAGGAAAATGTCAGGACGTCAGGTTGCAGGCTCTGGCTTTCAGTCTCCAGCAAACTTCCACACCAAGGAAGGAAGTTGGCCCATCTGGAAACAAAAGGAGGACCAGGTGCCTTTGCACGAGAAAGGAGGCGGCCTCAGCACGGCTGGACGGTCAGGACAGCAGGGGAGTGTCCCCGCAGCCTGGCAAAACGCCGTGTCCTGCCCCGCGGTGAGGTCGGCACCAGCAACGCCAGGGCAGTGAGGGCTGTGGCCAAAGATCGGTTTCTCACTCGTCCAACAAAGGTAACAACTCACCAGAGCGAGCAGCTTGGGTGCCGCTGAGGCGGGGGCGGGGTAGCCGCGCTGGATCTCACCGCCCTGTATTTCACTTTCCTCTGAGGCCGCGGGCAGACAGAAGCCATTAATCAGGGGCCAAGGAGAGTGACCGCAATGCCAGGTCTATTGACGAGCAAGCCAAAGGGCAGGGTCTTGCTTGCAAGATAATGACCAGACACAGCTTCTGGCATCAGCCCTGCCGTCCTTCCAAACTGGAACTGTCAGATGGCTGACCGGGGGCTGAAGGGATATTTATGGCCAGAGAAACAAGTGTCGTGCAAAGGGGCATGGATTGCTAATGCCCTGAGATAACCCCAGGCTCCTGAAAGCATATTAAGGAAAGGTTCAGCCCCAGAATGGGAAGTCTCCTCGCTGCACCGCCCCTCTGAGACAGGGTCGGGGATGATGCTGGACAAGGGGCTCGCCCAGGAGGCAGAGTCTGCGGCAGCCATGCTGGGCGAATGAGGAACTCGGTGGACAAGCAAGACAACGAAAGGGCACGCATTTCTGTCCCTTCCCATCGACGCAGTGTGGCCCCTGCATGTCTCCTCCCCTTTCTCCCCTTTCTCCCAGCACTTTTGTTCTGATTATCCCATTTCACCTCGGGACTGTTTATTAAAAGCTGTAGCCTGCAGAGTCTCTCCAAGGTCTGGCTAGTTGAGAGAGAGGAGCATCGCATTTAAGGATTTAGGGGTGAAGGCAACATTTTGACATGATTTGGAAAAGTAGTAATTTTTGCTTATACACAAATAGCTGCATTTTACTGCGTGGGAGGCTTTTGCCCATCAGTTCATGCTAAAAAGGATCTGCGAACACGCTGGGCAATCCGAGCGGAGCACACGCACTCACAGGCCGCCTTTCTCCTGGCCTTTGGAGATCGCGTCCCGTGGCCATCGAAGGTATGGGCACGAACCCAAGTGCAGGCTGGCTGTCCTATCAGGCTGGGATTATTTTGGGACCTGAGTTTTGGTTTGGGATTTTTCTGCTAAAACCATTGAGGTAGGTTTTTCTCTATTCTCAGGAGCTGTAGGGCTTCAATGACGAATTCTGGGACTATTTTGGGGTCAGTTTGCCTTTTAGGGGAAAACCAGAATCGAGCCAGAACAGGTGAGGTGAGTCCGCCACTGAGCTCCCAAGGCTGGTCTCCAATGTGCTCAGAGCCTTCCTTTGTCCTCAGGGCTCCCCCCACACTGGGGTTCACCAAGCTAGGAGCGTCCGGTCAGCTTCCTTTCTTGTTCACTGGGTCAGAGTGGGCTCTGAGCGCGGAAGGAAACCCTCCTCTTTCCTATGGGGTTGCTAACAGAATGGATTATTTTAACTAGCAGAAATATTTAACCCAAATTTGTAGCTTAGCTGAACACTATTAAGAGGGAAACACCATACAAGGAGGAATTTGTAGAAATCATTATTATGAATCTTCCAATTTGAATATTTAGTCTCCTCACAAATGTCAGGACTTGGTGAGGTGTCCTGCACCCTCCCTCAGATAAACGCCGTGTGACTAAGAGGCACAGGGCAGAGAGGCTCAGATCCCGGGCTTCGCAGCGGGCCAGCCCGGCTGCACCCCTACTCTATTACCTGCTGTGATTCGCTTTGAGTAACTTAATTACCCTCTTTCGGCTTCACGTTTTTCATCTTGTTCTAGTTGTTGTTCTGTTATAGTTGTTCCAATCTTTGCCCCCCCGCCCGTTGCTCTCCCCCACTCCACCCACCCCCCTCCCCCACAGTCAATCCCCACCCTGTGGCCCATGTCCATGGTCATTTATCCTCCTTCTTTAAGGAGGCCCTTCCCCTTCTGGAAGATCAGCAGGACACTAGAAGTACCGTCACAGTTGGCTGAGAAATATATGCACTACTGTTACTAGTCCACACCGGTCATGGACAGGAAATGGTGTTCTCACTGACATCCTCAGCATTTACAGTCTTCAGTGGTCACGTGCACACACGGACATTCCCAAGTGTGTCAGCGGTCATACACAGTTGGAAAAATTCCTTCCTGCAATGCTCCCTGATCCTGGTTCCGAGTTTTACAGCAGCCCGGGAACTCGTGACTCACAGAGCATCTGCGCCCCTCTGTGCTCTGCTGAGTGTCACGGGGCAGCTCGAGATGCCGCAAGAGCAGGCCCGAAGGGACGTGCAGAGCCACAAGTAATTTAGACACAAGTGCTTCTTCCCTACCGAGCCCCGGTTCCATTTCAGACATAACCAGTGAAACACAATTATGAAAAACTCAATTAAGATAAGCTGGTCTTAAAAACACACACACATTCAATTTATACTATTTCTTCGAATTAGTTTAGTAGGGAAAAAATTCTCGTAATACCATTAAATTTTTCATTCAACTTTCAGCCAGAGAACAAGGGCTGCTGACAATAATTGGTTTTTTAATGACTGGCGGCAACTCAGGGCCAACTCTGCTGTAATTACAGTCTTGCAGGGGAAGCATCTTAGGGTTAGATTTCAGCCATAGCCAAAATACCGTCCTGTGCTTTCTGCCTCTTCCCGCGAAAGTGTTCCTTTCTTTCTTTTTCCAGCACTTAGCTGGTAAGTCCGTTTAGAGGGATTATCGTTTTCCCTTGAAGAGCTAACTGGGCAAGTGTTCAGGTAAGAGGGCCACAGCGTTCTCCTTCGGCTTAGTGTAGAGAGCTTCCGGAACTGGCTGCCTCCCCCGGCATTTCTTCTTCATTGTCTCACACAGCCAGGCTGCGTTTTTTGCTTGCTCTGTGCACACGGCGAGCAGGAGAACCTCACCCCCCAGCCAGGCACCACGCCCGGTGAGATGTTCCAAGTCTCCGTTCCAGGGAGAGGGGGCCCACGTAGCCTGGCGTGCTCCAGGAGCCCCAGCTGTCAGTGCTGGCAGGCAGGAAGCCGCGGGGAACACAGGCAGGCTGCCTCCGCCGTGGGCCGCGGGCAGAGAAACAGCTGCTGGGTAAGAGGCTGTGGGTTGAGCACAGTCCCCGGAGAGGCCTGCTCACACGTGTTCGTGCCTGTTTAGGGAGAGACCGACCCAGTCGCCCAGCCGGGGAGGGTGAGGATTTGATCTCAGGTCCGTCTCACCACGGAGCTCGTGATTCCTATTTTACATCAGCAACTTTCAAAGTGGGGTCCACAATCCCATCCATGGCGTTTAAAAAGAAAATGTTCAATATTTTCCTTCTTTTTATGTTTAGTGTGTAAATAAAAAGTAAATGAAGTTGGTACGTACTTAACACTCAGATCGACACTGAGCCTTTGACTTGGTTCGTGTGTCAAGTGGTAACAGATTTACGGGGACAGGTGGCAGGTCTGTGCCGCGAACTTGGAAGTGGCACCCCCCCACACATTTGCTTCCAGGTTACGCCAGCATATGGCAGCCCATGTGCCCACGAAAGAGGATTCGCAGATGCCCTGCAGTTTTCACTAACTTAACTACCACAATATGAGTCAATGATCTAAAACAATTTCTGCAAAGAAACCACGGCTCGAGGCTAAGAATAATGCCACAGGAGGGACCAATGAGAAAATGGCACGGTTGTTTGAAATATGTATTTAAGGGCCACTGTTCTTAATGCTAAGTCTTGCTTCAAGTGCATAGTGAGCCTTGAGATTTTCACTAACAAAGGTAGGAAGCCGTTACAATTGCGAAGAAATTTAGCATCTAAGTGTGCAGAACATCATTAAAATAATAACCTGCCTCAGTGAAGGAAGAGGCTCCCTGTGCTGGGAAAAATAAAGTGAAACGACATTATTTTAAAAACACCATTTATTTCATTTCATACCATTCTCTTTCTGCTTGCATCTGGGGCATTAATGGAACATGTGAGGTCGAACTGTATGAACTGGCCACTTCTCGTAAGTCAAAAAGGTTGAGCGCCGGCAATTCCCTACTCTTCAACCTCCACGGAATGGTCGCGGAGTGTGATTTGAAGTAAATAAGTAAATACATTTATTTTAAGCCATTTTTAAATAAATACAGCTCTCGGGGGTTTCTAGAATGCTTGTTACAAGAGGGGTACGTGACCAGCAGAGTCTACGGCCCTGCCCTGGGTCATGTCAGACCAGGGAGGGCTCCCCGGGCGGACAGCAGTGGGCGAGACCTCGCAGGCTGAGTTGTCTCGGGGTGAGGGACTTCTGGGGGGGGGTGCAGGGGTCTTGGAGCGGTGGTGGGACTCTCGGCTGACAGGTGGGTGTCAGGAAGACCTCCAGGGACAGCCACGGGCCAGACAGCAGTGTGGCAGGAAGGACAGGGGGAGACTCCATGGGAAGGGACAAGGTTGTCCCAAGCATGGACGTTTGAAAGGTGCTGTAACAGATGTGAGCAGTGGGAGAAGAAGACAAGCAGGCGAGAACGAGGACTCAGACGTCTGAAGCCGCAGCTCCCGCACTCCGCCCCTGGCTGTGGAGCGTGACAGAAGCTGCCCACTTTCTGCAGGAGAGTGGGGTGTGAGGAACGGGGACTGGAAGTGGGAGTCAGGGTCACCTCCCTCAGTCCTGTCACTTGCTGGCCACGTCACGTCGGGCAAGGCATTTGACATTTGCGTTCTGAAGGCTCAGCCACCCCGACGATGAAATGATGAAACCTGAGTCACAGAATTCCAGTGTCTCAGCCTCTTTTGAGGGTCGTCAGGGTGAAGACACCTCATTTCCCAGAAGAAGAAATCGAAGCTCAGAGAAGTGGAGTTATCTTTTGCGAACCACAAAGCCAGTGAGGACCCAGGCGCATGATCCCAGGCCTCTGAGAACCCAAGGGTGGTTTTTCTCCATCTTAATTCCTCAGAGCAATTTTTAAAAGGACTTTATGGATTCCCAGAACAGGATGGAGGCCTCGAGGAGTGTCGGGTGCAGTGGCTCTGGTGCCTTTACCAGCACCATTTGCCCATTCTCTTCGCAGTTAAACAGAAGCTTCCTTGGTGCCCTTGACGGGGGTCCTCATGCCGGTGCCCCCAGCACAGGCAACATCTTTAACCTGTAAGGCCCCTTCCCACGTCAGCTGCCATCACCTGAGCTGGTAAAGGCCTGACGGGTACCAAAGAAGCAGAATACCGAGTGATGGCTGGACCACGGAACTCAGAGAGTGACTTGTTTGGGGAAACGAGGTTTCCCAACAAAGCAGCGAGAGCAGGTAGAAGCCGGGACAGTGAGAGGGGGCGTGGCCACCGGCAAGCTTCTGATGCTGGTCAACCACCACCCGAGGCTCCTGGACCGGCCTGGTGATCTGTGCTCTCGGGTAACAGGCTGGTGAGTTGTGCCCCGGGACTGTTTTCTGTGCTCCTGAGGTGAGACGACACTAGTAAAAAACAACCAGCACCTCTGGAATCAGCGAATATGAAGAAGATCAAAGACAATCTCCAGAGTCATTGAAATGCCCTGCTTCTGTGGGGGGGATTGAAGCTGCATCCTTGGAGTCCTCCCGCTGGAGGCTGGTGGGCTATCTCCCACCAACCCCACGTCCGGGCGGAACAAGGCCATCCACAGTGAGGCCCCTGGGGGGAAAACACAGCAAATCTGTTGTCAGGACGGTTTTAACGATGATCTGAGATACAGAGGATCACTGAGCAAGGCCAGTTGAAGCCTCAAGCTCTTTTTCCTGCTCACAGTTGCTGTTTCCAACGGCATGTACAATAGGAACCATTCAAATCCTTTCCTGGGAGCGACTGGCAAGTGCCTGGCCTTCGAGGAGCAGTGTGACCCTGGTCCAGGGAGAACGGCAGCCTCTGAGCTCGCTCTGCCCCAGCATTTCATGATTCGTCGGGGGGACTATATTTACTTGTTTCTAATTGGTACTGATTCAGGAATTAGAAAAACGCAGCACAGGAAAACTCATATAGAGGCGCCTTCTCAGAGAGCCAGGGTTACATTGGGTTTTTCTAAAGTGGAAAAAAAGGAAAAATAACCCCCAAACGTTGTTTAATTTTGGCTTTTTTCCTTTTTCAAAGAAAGCATGAGAAGAATGCATTTTTTCTCTCTCTCCTTTTTACATTCACTGAATACCCACAGAGCACCTGCCATGGGGCAGCACGGACCTGCCGACCGCCTGCACAGCCCGGGATCTCCAAACTTTAAACATCAGCGTGAAAACAGTCGCCACCTTGTCACGTCCCGGAGGCACGAGGTAAACATGTCCTCACATTGACTCTGGAAGGGGCAGCCCCAGTCCAGCTCTGCCAGGAGCCACAGGGATGGACTCAGAGCGAACGAGCTCCAAGTTAGAAATGATGAAATGCGCAAGGACTCAGCCACAGGGCGGCAGAGCAGCAGGGACCGGAGAAACCAAACAGGCAAGCTACATAGACTCCCCAGGGCTTAATGTGGCATTATCCATGTAGATTAAAAATAAAATATCTAAAAGTTTTAAATTATGAATGACTAAACACGTGGGACAGAATAAAAAATACGGGAAAACAGAGTTATCGTGATGGGGTCAGAGTGGACAAGTTAGACAGCCCAAACAGACACACCTCAAGAAATAATCAGGAAACTGGGAGACAGAACCACATCCATTTCCATAGACCGCAACATGAAAAAAAGGGCATGGGGAAACACGCGAGAGGTCAGCAGGAAGGGGAACGAAAATGGGCACAGCCAACATCAGTCCCCCAGGAGTCCGAGCAGGGGCAGGGTGAGGGGACCAGAAAGAATGGGGCTTCCGGGTTGACGGAGGACAGGGCGCGCCATCTGGGGAGCACAGCCAACCCCCGCGGACACTGCTGACTGGGTCACTGCACCCAGGACCTGCTTCAGAGGATGGCTGTAGAACCCGACACCACCCAGAGAATGTACCTTCCTCACCAGCACTCTCGGACAAAAAATGGGTGCCGCCCGGGGAGCAGGAGGTCGCAGAGAGATCTTGTTCTCTGACCTTGACACACGTAAACTGGACACCAGCAACTGGGGTACGAGTTGGTGGTGGAGCTTATGGGAATGGAAGTACCGTTAGCGTTTGCACAGTGAGGCTCTCTCACTGTTGGCACACAAGCATCAAAGGCTCAGGTGCTGCTGTTACCCAGGCTCACCACGCCTGGCCTTGACCTTGGTCACTGCGGGAGTGGGGCTGAGAGGGTTTCTTTCTTTCCCCCTGGACAACTTCCTCTCCCTGCTGTACTGGTTAAGGAAGAATGTATCTAAGAGTCAAATTTCTTTGAATGTATCTAAAATCTATTTGAATGTATATAAAAGCACCATGGCCTATCAGCTGTGTTACGTTGGCTGAGTTCATCGACTTCTCTGTGCCAAGCTTCTGCACCTGTGAAATGGGGGTAGGAGCCTTAAATGGGTCAAACTGAATCATATGCCCGTGCACTGTTTGCCAGTAGTTTAACAATACTGGCTATTATTTTGCCCTTTCCTGCAGCAGAGACCCTGGGACCTGGAGAAGGGGAGGAAGGGTCAGGGCCCAGGCGGTGCCTGTGGTCTGGGCTGGCACGCGAGACATCTGAGGGAGGGGCTGTGCGGGGGGTGGGGGGGGCAGCCGGATTGGGAGCAGGGCGCCCAGGGGACGTGGCGCCACCCCCTCCGGCGTTCTCCCTCACTGATCCCTCCCACAGAAGCACGTCGGCCTGCGATTCGTGGTGCTGGCTCGGAGGCACGGCTCCGGCGGCTCACGAGCTGTAAGTCACAGAATGCGGAGTGTGAGGAGTGGCCAGGAGAGCAGAGAAAGGATGCGCTTCCAAGAAGAGCAGGGATTGGAAAGGAACGTGGAGAAAGGCGTGGGGGAGATAGAAGTCCACAACGCTGTCGGGAAGGAGGCCAGCAGCTGGGAGTGACAACAGGGGAACGAGCTCCCGGTGACGACGTGTTCGACCGGAGCTTCCTGAGATGGTGACGACTCTCGTGCATTTGCTAGTCAATTTTTACACGAAACACAATACCTGCTCAGAAAATGAAAGAGCCAAGAAAAGACACGGCAACGACGCCAACGAAAATCTTTCCGAATGTCAGTGTCCTCACCCATGAAGAGGAACCTGAAACCTACCCAGCCGGCTGTTTCGAAGAACGCCTGCACAGCATGTGAAATGTGCCTGGAGCAGACACCTCCTCCGTAAAGTCTAGCCACTGCGATTCACCACAATCCTGCCACCTGCTCTTAGTAACACGTGGCCAAGTCCCTCCCGGACTTCCTCCCTGGGCCTTGCTTTTTCACATACAGTTGTGGCCACACAGGTTTATAAACTTAGATGATGCTTTTTTCTTCTGATGTGAAAAGTCACGTCCTACTTTTGTTTGTAAAAACACCCCTTAGCCCTCTCAAACTCTCTCCTCCGGTGCCCGACTTGCCCTCGGTGCTGCCCCTCGGCTGCCCGCCCCTCAGCCTGAGCGGGACAGGGCCCCTCGGGCAGCCAATGGTTCTCGGTCCTGTCATAATACGCTGTTTGTTCTCAGGGGTCGGGGGACCCTGTCTGGAAAGTCAGTCGGGCAGCCAGGCCGCCGAGGGTCCTGCCCGAAGACCCTGCTGCGTTTTCATGAAAGGTCCGTTTCATCGTGTCCTGTTCAGCCCTGTGTTTCTCCCCGCCCTGTGCCTGCTGCCCTGTCTGGGCAGGGCGCTCCAACGTAAATTACCCGCTGTGGCTGGAGTCGCGGAGGCCGCTGGGAAGGAGGGCGCAATGACCAGGGCCTGGGCGGTCCAGTGTCCCCCCTGCACTGGCTTGTGCGGCTACTATCGGCTACGATCACCCTGGAGTCCCAAGAAGCCCTCGAAGAAAGTCAGGAAACGATGCCATGCATCTTTTAGGAGTCACACAATGAAACCATTCAAAGAGCCAGCTGCAAAACACGGACCAGGAGCACAGCCTGCTCGCTGTCCCGCAACGTCCCCTTAGCTCAAGGGCTCTGACCCTGTCTCACTTGCATTTCACCAGAACTGGAGAGCGGCTGACTTGGAAGAAACTCAAAACTCACGCGGGCCAAAGGTTTAAAGGTGCACATGAAGATGTTGGGCCTAATGAATTTCTGAAAAATTATAATTGGCATTTATAGAGAATGCATTTTATGCTTCATTTGCATTTAAAACTCATTTGAATGGAGCAATCACATTATCCAGTGTGAGGATGGGAAAAGTAGGCATCTCCGAGGGTGACCTCGGAGTGGACGCAGGACTGGCCTTGGGGCCGGGGAACAGGTGCCAGAGCCGGGGGTCTGCGAGGGGCCCCCCACGTGGGCCCACAGAAGTCACACTCCCCTCAACCTCAGCTTCCCTCGATCCCAGCTTGGGACCCACAACCGTAACCAAGTCATGGAACTGCTGTGGGGACTGAGAAGATGACGTGTGACGGAAGCAAAGAAATCAGCAGGAGAAAACAGAACACATGCCCCATCCAAGGCATCCGGACGATCTCCCGAGCCTGTTCGGAGACGCTGACACCGAGCCTGCAGATAGCCTGGAGCTTGGGCCGAGCTGCCGATTCCCGCCCTCGCTTCGCCAAGCTCACTTTTCCCACAGACATGATCCTTAACACCCACAAACCGCTGACTGCGTGGAGCAGGGTCTCGAAGCCTTAAACAAAGGCTGGGTCTGTCAGTCCCTTTCTTGGCCGGAGGCCTCGGGCCACAGCTGTGCAGCCACGATCTCAGTCTCCCGCCCCGACAGGCGGTCATGGGGTGGGTCCCAGCAGGCACGCAAGGGGCATGGTGAGGACAGCAGGCAGTGGCTTATGAAAGTCGGATGGATGGTTTTGCCCTGTGCGTCCCCGGGGAGGTCAGACCACAGCCGAGGCCACCCCAGAGAGACGACGTAAAGGGGATGGTGTCTGTGATGGTCAGGCGCCGCGTCAGACACCTTCGAGGGTGGCAGCACGATACACGTCTGGGTCCCGGAGGCGCGCACGCCTCCATGAGGCCCCGGTCGCCTGCCTTCAGGACTCCAGCGCTTGCTCCCTCGCCTGCTGGGGGCGTCTGCTCAGAGCTGAGTCCCTCTTCCGAAGAGGCCACCCCCTCCCCAAGAGCACCCACTGACGGGTCAGGGAGGCGACAAAGGCCAGCCCCTGGGCCCCAGCTCCCCAGGGCCACCAGGCCCCCAACAGCCCCAGAAGCGCCCTGAACCCCCTGATGTCAAAGTTGCATCAGGGCTCACCTTGTCTCTCTGCCCCACCTGCCTGCTCGCTCCCCCCAGGGCACACCTCGACCACCCCTGCCCCCGAATCTCCACCGCAGGCTCTGCCCCTGGGGGAGCCCGGCATGCAGTGAACACGGCCCACCTGCCGGGGTCTGCGGGGCACCCGCCCTGTGTCACTTCATCTAATGCCCACAGGCACCCATCACTCAGGCGGCGCTCAGTGCCGTTCCGTGGCCTGGCCCGGTCCACAGCCTGCTCTGACCCGGCACAGACCCTGGGCAACTCCCTCTGGGCCGTGCTCACCTGTGTGCAGGGGGCGGGCAGGCGGCGTGGGAGGAAGAGGAAATGCCCCCCTCTTCCCTGAGGAAGCAGCCCTGGCACCTTCCTCCTTGATTCCAACCCCCTGGCTTTGCCTCAGCAACAGCTACAGGGGCCCACTGTCGCATGTGTGGCCTTTGACCTTTGGAGTAGAAGCGCCTCGAAGGCCTGGCCTGGGTCCGAACTGCTCACGACTCTGTCCACACCGCTGTAGATACCAAGGCCTTCATAGTATATGACATAGTCCTTCACAGTCTACTGTCCCCGTGTCCCCAGCCAATGTAAGTGCCCTGAGCACAGTGGCCATTTCTGTTTGGCTCATCACAGGTGTCCCCAGCCCCAGCGTACAGACCGAGGCATAGGAAGGTTTAGTAACTCGTTTTCTAAAGGATGGACAGATTGCAAACGAGCGCATGAGTTAGTAAGCATGATGCGAATAAGTGAACACACACATGCGTAAGCACAGAACAAAACGACGGGGGGCAGACCCTGATTAGACATTCTCCTCCCAGGCCCTGGGCCCCTCGGACCGGAACACACACAGGTGCCGTGCGCGCCCCCGCTATGTCCGCAGCACCGCCCTGCAGGGGGCGCTGCACTGGGAATGCCGGGGAAGGAGAACAGGGGGACGTCTGCAGTCCGCGTGGAAACGACGCACGTGTTCGCTCCTCCGTTCACCTGCAGTCAGCCAATGGCATTGCAACACCCTGGGAAGCCAGCCATCTGGGGGCTTTGGTCCAGTGCGGGACACAGGTATTTCCCCACTAATTACAGGGGACAAGAGGAAAGTCGTGTGGGCCGTGGTGGCGGCAAGGGAGAGTCATGCCGTGCTGAATCTCGGCACACACCGCAGGCGCCTGGTCCAAACGGTACCAGCAACGGCGCTGCGGCTGGGAGTGAGAAGGCGGAGTGAGAGGGCTGCCGTCCTTCAGCGCGGAGACCCGAGCATCCGCCCGTGACCTAGTCTCCGGAGAAGAGGAGAATGGACGAGACGTAAAGGGTGTCGAGGGCCAGATGGCATTGCGAACACCCCGGGGAGCAGAGCCCCCTCACCCCACACATGGGGAGCGGGGAGGGAGAAGGGTGCTGCGGTGGCGGCCACCGTGCCTGCGAGGTGGCCTGTGAGTCACGCTCCCCGCTTTCTGTTAGCAGATCCCGGCAGCGGGACCTTCACCGTGGCTGTGTGAGATTTTCTTTTTTAGGGGGAAAAAAAAACACCTTACGCAAGAGTTTGGAACTTTAAAATATAGAAAGTCATTTGTTTGAAATTCAACTCACATGCAGAGCATCTGATTAAACCTCTAGCTTTGACCACGAAACCCAACTCCTTATTCCGCCTCCTGCTAATTAGAGATGGAGGCTGAATTTTATTGTTTCAATTTGGTGGCTGTTTTAGTGACCTGGGGCACAATGCAGGCAGGTGAGTCGGGGCAGGCGGGTTAGCTCCTTGCTTTGCTTCCCTCGCAGGGTAAGCGACTGTGTGCATGCTCTCACGTACATTTTCTCTCTCTCTCTCTCTCTATATATATATATATATATATTTTTTTTAAATTTATATTTATATTATTTATATTTATATCTAAAGGCGTTTTTCTATTTTCTCTGGCACCTGTTTCTTGGCCTAGACCACCCCCTTGAGAGCATTTAGGGGTTAATCCCCTACAACCTCTGCCAAGGCTGATGACCTTGGATGAGGCCGGCTGGGACCCAGGTCCACTTGAACTTGGAGAAGCAAGAAGTGACCTGACTGTACTTAGGCTCACCACTGGAGGGAACCAAGCATGTTCTGGCCTGCCTTCAGGAGCACCCCAACTTGGAGCACCCCCATTCACTGAAAGCAAGGCCCAAGCGGGGTGCGGTGAGAGAAGTGCGCAGACTCCAGGTGACTAGTGGCATGCAGACTGCGGTGATACGACCTGCCCGTGTAGGAGTGACGAGGACTGGGACTTGCAGTTTACACAGAGGTGGGGCCACTCTGTAGGTGACAACAGTTCTTTCATCCTGTTCCTTCCCCAAGTAATGGAGCTTCCCGGAAGACAGAGGGTCAGTATGCCCCTCTGTGCCCTAGAGTCACTCAGTCAGCCGGGGACAGACTGAGCAGATAGATCTGCAAGGAGGATGGGCCTGCAGACCCCGGCACAGCCCAGACGGGAGGGCACGGCCGCAGGCGGGCAGGGGTGGGGGAGGGCGGATGGAGGTGGTCAGGGACCAAGCATCAGGCTCTGTAGGAAGCAGACGGAGCAGATGGCAGCAGCAAATTGAAGAGTCCTCTGGAAGTAGGCAGGATAAACACACTGAATGAGAGCGTGAATAAACAAGAGGAAGGAGAGAAGAAGGTTACCGTAGATTTTACACGTGATGTGAAGGCGACAGGAAAAATGACTGCAGGTGAATTAGGCCCAGGAAAGAAGGGTGGAGGGGAAGCTGAAGGTGAGCCCGGATCCGAGAATAGCCAGACTCAGCGGGAAGCCAACCTCTCTCTCTCCTTTTGTGTCTGGGATGATTGAATAGGGACTTCCACCTTCGATTTTGCTCTTTTCTCTTTCCTCTCACTCACCAATTCCTCCCTGAGCCACCTCGGCTCACAGGTAAGTTAGGACGCGGCCTCTGCCCCTGTAGACTGAAGCCACACCCTTCAGTGTAGATGGGAAACAGGAAACTAGAACTCTTTAGGGGAGAGGTTTGGAATAAGAAGCGAGTAGGTGACTGGAGCTGATTACCAAACAGAAAATACTATTGAGAGAAGCTTAGAGACCTGCTGGCTTTGGGGAAAGAACAAGGGACAGGTTTATAGAAAGCTAACCACATCAAGCGAGACAGTGATTAGGTTTGTGCAAAACCAAAAGTTGAACAAGAAGCAAAAACACAATTGCAGGATACTCCTCAACTCCGCAGAGAACCCTACTCGGTCTCGCTAATCTGAAGGGTTAAATACTGACTCCTCTAAAGTGATGTGTTACTACTGTCTTGAGAATCTGAGGTAAACAGCAGGATCTGTGTCTTTCTGAAGGAGGTAAGGAAATTAAATTCCCTGCCATAAATGGAAGACAAGAAGTCTATCTAACCTGTAAAACGTGATCAGCAGTGTCCACACACTACTGGCATGTATGAAGTTAGGTGCTAAGACAAACAGGCCACGGTTTGAAAAGTGGCTGCCTCCGGGGAGCGGGAGGGAAGCTGCTCGGCCGAGTGAGTGGGGCTGGCCACCCTGGACACGGCAACAAAACCGAGGGCATGGGTGACACGGGACATAATACAAAGATCAACCGTGAAAACACATTGTGCAGCAGGAAGCTTGCCCTTCCTCATGGGCTTCCCCGCCAGCTGGCCCAATCAGCTTCCAGGGCAGAACTCATCGTGAAAGCAACTCTCTCATCCCAAAAACTAATTTCATCATGAAATTAGGTTTTTCCCCTTTGGAAACATGTGACATTTTCTAATGCATTTCCCAAGACCATCAACAGAATCCAGCATCAGCACGTATTGCATTCCTGAAAAACTCCTCTGTGACCCGTAATGTCCGACTTCCTTTGAATTTTATAAATTATTGATACACAATCTATCAAACTTATATTCAATATCTCCACTTAGACCCCTCCTCCTAGGAGCAAAATCGGTTTGCCTGTTAGTCCTCGGATCTCTCCCACTGCAAATGCCCCCGGCACTGAGAGGTGAGATGCCTCGGATGCAAGCACACATCCCTGCGCTATGAATCTGCACAGCTTGCAATGCGGCCTGCAGCCCGGTCTGCTGCTTTCCTTCCTGCTGCCTGAGCCGGTCACCAGGGCTCAGCCACACCGGTGTCACCCAACCTATCCCTGCCCTCCTCTCAGTCTGTCTCCGACCTCCGTCTCCACCGCTCCCCCTTGGTTGGGACACCTGCTGTCACATTCCTGACCCCCTTCGAGGGCCGCCTGGGGCGTCCACCTCCACTCGGACGCCTTCTCATCAGCCCTCCTCGCTGAAGACCGGCCTGTGTTTCTACGACTTAAATCTGTCCGCAGCCTTGCGCGAAGGCATGGTTACTTGGCGCCAGCTGGGGGTGAAGTCCCGCCAGGCCGGTGGGGCTGCTTCTGTGGTTTCCAATGCTGACTACACAGCCACGTCACTGCTGCGCCACTCGGTCTCTGACTGGTCCCCCACCGCTGACCGGCTCCTGCCAGCAGACACGAGCACCACTCGCCCACCGACCGCGTGTTCTGGTGATTCTGAGAGCAGCTGCCGCCGCCACTTTCCACGGGTGTCCCTTTCTCACTCAAGTTCCCGGGCTCACTCTATTTTTAACCACACCTTGTGTTCTAAAAAAATCCCTGTTTCACAAAGTCCTACTCCTGCCATCCCATGTCATGAGAATCTCCACTGTGCTGCCTCCCTCGGGCTTCCTCCAGAAGAGGGCACCGAGCCAAGGATTGAAGGGCAGGTAGTTGATCTTGACAGAGAGGGCTCTCCTCCAGGAGGCGGCCACTGTGAGGGGTCTCAGCTAACGGAGCCTGGAGTTGGCCCACCAAAGAGTGAGGGAGCTTGGGCATCAGCGCACTGACCCCCATCCGCCATGAGTTGTCGGACGCTGCAGGGGCTGCTAATGTCCTGGCGTGTCCGGCTTGCTGGACAGGCTGCGGAGGGCTCCAGCAGCTCAGGGGACTCTCAGCCCGGGACTCTGCCCCTGCCAGGTGGCACTGAGGCCAGTGAGCACTAGAGTGGGAAGGACAGGCGCTACAGCAGGGCACCGGCATCCTCCAGGACTGGCCCAGGTGGATTCTCTCTGATTTCCAGCATGACCACTCACTGTGGTGTATTTCATTAGCAACGCCTATGAACATGGTTTCCCAATTATCAATACAAAGGCACAGAGACATCCTCAACTGTGTGGGGCACAGTGTTGACCTCTGGTTGAGGTCCCCCTGTTTGGAGCACAGAGATGCCCTTCACAACCAAATGGTACGTGAGAGCCAGTGGGGTGGAGCCAGGGCCGGCGCGGGCTTTGGGACCGCATCACCGCCACCCGGACGCTACTTCTGCTCCATGGTCTGACTCTCTTGCTCAGTATGAGCTGTATGGCGGGCCTCTTCCAAGTTCCTCTCTGATTACACTGCTTCCCTTTGCTTTTTATTTTATTTTTTCCCAGCCCTTTATCTATAAAGGAGAAAAAAAAAAAAGCATTTTGCCAGAGGTAGGGTTAAAGTTAGAAACTCGTGCAGTCAGAAAATCTGAACTTTTCTCGTAAAGGTTCAAGCCTACCTCACCCTCCTTGACCTCTACATCCTCAGGAACACGCTTTCAACTATTTCGTAGCTTTTCACTGATATCTAGCAAAGCAGGGTCAAGGGCTGAACATCTTCGCTTCTGTTCCTTGTTCTGCAAAAGATCGAACCCCCGCCTCGGTCATCGGCTGGCAGAGGCACCGTACATTGTGGTAGCAACGGCGGGAGTGTGTCTCGGATTCCTCTGCGGCAAGATTTAGGCGCAGAGATAGGCCAGGTGCACCAGATGACAAATGTGTCACCAGAGCTGATGGCGGTGGCTGAGAGATCCCTGGACCGAGATGGGAGAAACGTCAGCAGAGCAGCCTGAGTGAGGTGGCCGTGGAGGTGAATGGGGGGGTCCCCGGAGGGGCCTGGATGGAGAACTCCAAAGCTCCGAGTCCCTGGGGGGCTGCTGGTAAGAGCGGCTTCAGCAGCAGCCCCCATGGGGAGCAAGAGGAGCGGGGTGAAAAGCACAGGTGTAGCCTCTAAGCCCCCCTCTCACACAGCGTTGCCCCTGAAGGTGGGAGAGGGTGGGCAGGTCTGGGAGACAGTAGAACGGGCCACGGCCCCTACACGCTAGACCGCACTTCCTGCACATTTCCCCGCGTCTGACTCAGTTTGCTTTGCAGCTCAGTTTTGCCAGACACTTGGGATGTGTCGAGACTGTTCTCGGTGCTTTGCCTGACTAACATGTGATACTCGCGGGCGATGAGTCAGGTATCACTACTGTGCCCGGTCAGAGAGGAGCAACCGAAATGCACCTTGAGTGGGTGGTTTCCATTCAGAGCAAAGGAAGGACGTAGGGAAGGGTGGGGAGAGGTGGTAGGAGAGACAACTCAGGAGTCTGCTGAAGAAAGGACGAAGGGCTGAACCCAGGGCAGCGACAGAGCTATGGCGATGGGGGTGGGGGGCAGTGTGCAGAGAAGGGTCCTGTGAGGACTAGAGGTGACCCCACCCTTCTGGGAGTTGGCACCCACTGCCGCCCTCTGGTGGCAGTCAGCTGCATTGATTCTTCCCAGAAGACTTGAAAACAGGGATGCTGCCTTCTCCGTGGGTGTGCTTGGCTCCTGTCACTGCCTCTCCCTGCTGATGCCCACGTGGCCCGGGTGTGATGGCAGTGCCTGCCCACAATCCAACAGCGTGGGCTTCCCGACCTCATGCTCCTTCTGGGCTGAGATTCACATCACTTCAGGATTCCTTAGGGTACCACTCTGAGCATGAGCTAAGTAGGAAGGGAAGGGCGAACCTCCCAATGACAGCCAGCATTTGTTCTTGGGGTCTTTCTGGGTGCCATGCACCTGCCCAGGTCCCCATGCCAGGCACCGATCCACACATCCCCCACCCATCTGTTCACAGGTATTTGCTATTTCCTGGTTTCCACTCTGGGCAGGATCTGCTCTGCACCCGGAGGTTCAAAGATGACAGCAATACAGCTTCTCTTCCCTCTTCCCTTCTCTCCTGCTGCCTCCTCAGGGTGAACTGGAGGCTGGCAAGGGTCCTGGCCATGGCTCATTCTAGAGAGTGACTTTCCTGGTGGTAGAAGAGAGAAGCAAAAATGATGATTCGGAAAAATACAAGTTCAGCTTACGATGCCAGAAGAGCAGAACAACACGTCTGAAGTTTCTGAGTGCTGTTGCACACGATCAACATTAGGGAGCTCCCCTCCCCGAGCCCTGCATGTCCCTCAGCTCTCACTTCAGAAAACACCGATGCCCCATTAGGCTCTCAGCTCGCACGCAGCGCCTGGAATCAGAATTTCAATGTGAATCTGAAACCCAAAGGAATTGCCTCTGACATCTTCCCCATCAGTTTGAGGTTTACTGGCCTGAAGGCCTGTGATGGGTACAGCTATCCGAACGGGGTTCTGCGAGTTCATGAGCGGAATTTTGGTGAGAAATGCTATTTTGAGCACCATTGAGTCTTTGCTCAGACTGACTTTACAGGGAAAGTTATTGTTCTCAGTAACTGCCGGAGTTTCCTTTAAACGCCACTTCCGCTGGTGTTACTGCGGAAGCTCTGCCTCTCGGAATAACCCCATCACGGTTGCCATTGCGTGGTGGTGTCCCTCGGTCTCTCGGCTGACATTATTTATAAGCAAATGACAGAGCAATAAAATAGTGCAGTGAATAGTTGCGGGTGACCTTTGCTGAGCCAAAGGTACAGGCAGCAGGGGAGTGTTCTGGGGTGAAATTGCTTTTCACCTTCTTCCCATTACGATGACCTACGAGGAGGATCGAAAGGCTTCTGTCGCCCCTTCCCACAATCTTCTGTATCAGATCAGTGGGCCTTGCTGCAGACGGTGCTTCCTGTGCACTCTGACCTCTGAGACCTCCCCTCCCCCGACAAACCTGCACACCGAATGCAGGGCGGCTAGTATGGGCTCCAAATGGGCACACTTCTGTTTGTCAAGCGCTCACGTGGAGCCGTTCTCACTAGTGCCGACGCGGTGTGAGCCTCTGCTGGCAGGAGGTGGCAGAGAGTGAGGGAACACCTTTCTTAAAGAGCTCGCTTGCGAGAACGGGGAGGGAAACATGCAAGCAATTCAACACACGTGCAAAGAGCACGGGGTCTCCAAAAGGTGCAAAGAACGTGGCATAGGAGATGCAGGTCCATTATTTTTGAACTCTTTAGCTCAGGGAACGAGTCCTTGGCTTTGACTAGGATATGGTCTTCTCCTCTGGCGACTGCAGCTCCACTGATTGTGATCCTCATTCCTTTTGTCCCTTACGTATTTAATTTCGGGGGTCAGGTTAGGCACCATCCCCTCCAGGAAGCCCTCCTGGGTGGCCCCAGGCTTGAACAGGTCCCTCTACCCTGCTTCTCTGACAGGCATATCTGTGTATTTCCACACTGTTTGGGGGGGATGTTTTTCATCCGTGTCCTGCCCGTCCAGCTGTCCGTCCTTTGTGAGACGGACAGAACCGCACTCATTGTGTGGCTGCCGGGGCAGCACAGATCTTGCCACGCGGTGGAACTCGGCAGATGTTCAATCAGTAGGTGGGATGGCTGGGCGACCGAATGGAAACACGGGACACTCCAAGTGGGTGGAGGAACAGGAGCGAATATTGATTGGCACCCTGGAGCAGAGAAGTGCAAGGTGCCGTGTGCTCGGTCTGCTCTCTCCTGTACCGGCCGCACTTCCCCTTCCTCCCGGATCGATTCCAGTCACGTTCAAGCCTGCTGCAACAGGCCCCAGCTTTATATAAAGGGGAAAACTGTGGCCCTCCTTTTCTCCTCTAGCAACGACCTGTCTCGTTTCCTTTTCAAAAGGTAAACTTCTTTAAGTAGTTATCAACAGAGAGAAGGTTTCAAACAAGAGAGATGATATCCAGGTTTAGGTGTTTAAGAGACATAACAAATACCATCTCCTTCTCCAGAGTCTTGGGGACAAAGACGGAAGATGCCCAGAACACACACACCAGTACAGAAAAAGACTTCCGTGCAAATTTCAGACCTTATGCTATGAAATAAAAAGAAAAGAAGCAAGAGCCAGCTGAGAGACCTATCAAAAAAATTAATGTTTCAAGCTCTTGTCTTGGCATGAATTTGCATTCATTAATATCCAGCTGATAAGAGGTTTTATTTCCACGTTTATAAAGAATGATCTCTGTTCAATGGTACTTGAGTCTGGTAAGACTCGTATACACGCAGCATATAAATTGCAGACAAAGTTCTAAGCTCATCCTGGGTGTGAAGAGAAGACATGAGCTGGTAACAGTTAAACGTAATTTCTAAAGCCACCGAAGAGAGGTCATTGAAGCTGGGTAGCCTTGCCACATAGCCTGGCAGAATTAATCATTTCCTCCTCTAGTCCTCCAGGTTTTGAACACACTTCCATACGGCAGGGCAGGATGCACAGGCAGGAGCCCCGAGTCACAGGCTGAAACACCAGGGCAGCGCCCTTAACTACGAGACGGGTGTGTTGCAGAGCCCAGCACTCACCTTGTTTGCCTTTTTGGGGAAAGACAAAAGGCAAACAACGTAAAGTAAGTATCCTAATCTCTGGCACTAGGTAAATGCCCTTTAATTATTCGATATAATGATTTCTTCCTTTTGCTTCAGATATAAGAATTGGCCAGCAACGCCCTGCTCACGGACACCTCACCCCAAAATCATCACATTAGAATGGCCGGGAGTCTGGCCGTAATTTCTTCTAAGAAACTAAGAGGCAAGATGAGGGAAAAAACATAGAAACACCCTCCTCTCTTTTGAGGGGTCTCTCCTCAACAGGTCACCAGACGTTTTTTCTAACGTGATTACACGGCTCACGACCTAAAAGCGGAGTCGACGTTAATAAATAATGAGAACTGCATTTGCCAACAACAACTGCTCTGTTTTGTTTCTTTCTGTGAACTGGGAACACCCGTCGCCCTGACGCCGTTGTGCAAGGCACTTACCGCGTCCTGTCCCTCACAACACCGGGAGGCAGCGGTGCGCTCGGAGCTCGCCACAGACAAAAGTGGGGTGGCGACCGACGCAGAGGGTTTGTGTGGATCAGCGGGGCTGTGCACCCCTAAACAAAGCGGTTCCCACGCACGGTGTGGGTGCGGCTTGGAGACTTTCTTAAGTGTGAGGTCAGCGGCCAGTTGTCACTACACAGTCGAGCTGCCTTGGTCCACACGGAGCGTGTGATTACGTCCTGCGTCTGGAGCACAGAGGATCTCAGCGAGAGCCGGGAGAGATTTTTATGAATGAAGAATGTGAGTGTGGGCAAGAGTCGTGGGTTGTCTGTTCTGGCTTCTGCGGCGACTAAGGAGGTGAACTTCCAGGGAGCCTTCCCACAGGGTGCGTCTGCGTGTTCGTACCGTTTGTCACGTGTGCTTTTTAGGACATGGAGCCCATTAAGCGAAGGGCTGCCGCTGCACAGTGGGCTGCTGTGGGCAGAAAAGCATCAGAATCTTCTATAACTAGCATCTCCCCACCTGGGATTCTGCAGACTGGCAGGAAACGCACTCCAAGGTTCATTTCCACCAAGCGATGGAAGATGGGTCCCCGGAGTGAAGCCTGCCTCCCAGCCTTCAGCGTAGAAATTTAAACCAGCAGATTGGCTAGTAAATGTTAAGGGTGTGCAATTAACATACAAAGTGGCAGCTGGAAAGGGCACAGCAGACAGGCATCTGGTTCGAGTCACTTCTGCGCCCTGGAGACACAAAAAAGCTAATAAATGCTGTTCTCTATTTATGTGTTGCCTTCTGAGACACTGCCCGGAGTGTTTTCTTGGTAAAGAGTTCATTTGGTCTCCAGGAACCCGCCCCCAGGGAGGGAGAGGGTGCTGGTTTTGTCTGAGATTGGCAGGCAGAGAAAATGAAAAACTAAGAAATTAAGTGAAGTCCCCCAACTGAAGGGACTTTTTTTTTTCTTTTTTTATGTCAGGTAGAGATGAGGATGTACTCCTTCTTTCAGCGCGAACCGCACATCAACACGCGTACACGTGCTTAGCGAGCGCGTCGAGCACATGAGCAGTGCTAAACTACCCACAGCCACCGCCGCCACCCGGAGGCCTCCGTTGGTTCCCACCGCTGCGGAAACCGAGCTGGCTGACCGCCTAGAGCCGACTGTAGGTGTGGGGACTAGTTTATGGTCAGCAGCGGCTCAGTCCCTGAGTTATAACTTGGGTGACAAAGCTCACCGGGAGAAGGAATAAAGAGGTGGTCTAGCTCCAGAGTTAGGGGCATGACAAACTCGCATCAGATAGCACCGGTCCTTCAGATGGCCATGGCTCCGGGCCCCTGCCTTAGAGCGTCTGGTGAGACAGTTCAGCGGTCTGCACCTGAAGATCCGGTGAAAGCGAGCAAAGGAACCCTCCCCCCAAATCGGGAGCCCTCCCGCTCTGCCCCTGTCAGTTCCCCATGCATCAGACACGCCCTGCTGTACCTACTTCTGTCCCTGCAGGAGGAAGATTTTCTCCCAGCCCGGCAACGGGCGGGCGCAGCACCGGGCCTCAGCACGACAGCTCAGCCAATGAGAAGCTGCTGTCACCCTGCGCTCCTTCCCTCCTCCGGTGAACTTTCGCTTTCTTCTGCTAGTGACTTCCCTGCCCCACCCTCCTTTCTAGAAAAGCCTTCCATCGTGTAGAGTTTGTTGGGATGGGTTTGCTAGATGGGATGCTGAGTTTATGTGTAATGCACCCACCGCCTGACAGGTGTTTGATGAATCTTCTACCTCCACTGTACGCTCGTGGGGCAGGGAAAAGCAAAGCCTAAGGTAAGCAAGTTTGTGTGTGCATCCGGGCACCGGCGGGGTCCGGTCACTTCTTCTGCTCCTACGTAAACTACGGTGTGAACGTCTGCGGTGGCGGGGGAGCTGACCAACACCTGGACTACCGGTCCCACCGTTGCCAACCAGCAGCTACACGGAAGAGTAAATACTTCAACTGTTTCATTGGCTGAGACCCCACTGCTCATAGCTCCCTTCAGGTAAGTTCTGCCTTGATACACACAAGAATGATTCCTTCCAAACACGTTGCTCTGGAAATCTCATTGAAACAATCGCCATCCACTGTTCTACCCCGATAGGTCAACATTTCTGCTTCGTCCTAGGTCTACGTCACCAGCTCTGTGAGAACAGAGGATTGTGAGGCAACCCCAGGGCAAACCCCACTGCATTTAAAACACGCGTCTGTGGTCCAAGAACGGCAGCGTTCCGTCCAAAGGAAGGGGACCTTGCTTCTGCACGGCGCGTGCCACCGAGAAACACAAAGCCAACAGCGGCCGACTGCCGTAAGGCCCTAATTGCAGACGAGCAGAGGGAATTGGCTTTACAAAAGGTAAAGCTTGCTTCCAAAGGTTTCAGCAAAAAGCTCGCCAAGGTTGGAACTTTCTCAGAGATTGGTGGTGGGAGGCATGCATCGCTGGTGATTAAGAAACTGGGAACAGGAAGGCCTGGGCTCGACTTCTGGGGAGGGAGGGCTGTTTGCCAGGCGACGCGAGAAGAAGAGGCCTTGGCTCCCACCGTGGTGGTCCGTTCCTCTAGTGGTTGTGGGCACCGTAAAGCAGCGGTTAATGGCACTTCTCCGTGTGTGGCGCTGTCTTGAAAAGGGGACATGGAATAGTTGAAGGAGCATGGGCTTGACGCACCCGGGTTCAAGTCTCAGGGTCGCTACTAGCTGTGTGACTTTAGGCAAATGAGCTACAAATGAACTTGCTGAGCATCCCAGCGCCTCTCAGGCAGTGATGTAATAAAAAGGAATCCGTGCGGTTCTGAATGTCCAGTATATAAAATGGTATTCTAGTCTCTGTCAACTGTTAGAAAAAGGAGGGATGCAGCGATTAGGTTGTAACCGCTTGGCTTGTAGCCCTGTCGGTCTTCCTTCCGCCCCCTCCCCGCAGCCCCAGTCGCTCCCTCCTGGCCACCTGCAGGGGGGTGACAGTGACAGAGTTAGACCTCTGGCTCGGGCCGCGCTTTCCCATTCGCCAGCTGTGTGATGTGGTGGGTAACTCGACCTCTCTGGACCTCAGCCTCTTCATCTTTACAACAAGGAAGGCGGAGTTAGTTACCTGCGTGCAGTGTAGCTCTGGGCGGCAAAAGAGACCCAGTTTGCGAGAGCACTGTGTAGCTTGCAAGAACCACACTGCGGTAAGAGCACACAAGGTCTCAGCGGCCTTAAGGGACTTACCCAAGGTCATGCACAAGTCCAAGACACTGAGAGTGAGAACTGAGGGAGAAATTTAAAGTTGAAGGACCCAAGAAAATTAGATTTCCTAATTCACAAGTAGCCATAATGATGCTAAAGGACTGTTACTTGCTATGATTCTTAAAGCCCAGGTAAACTCATGTGCTGTATTTGCATATGCGTATTACATATGCACAACACACATGCAAAGCACACACATATTACATGCATGTACATTAATGTGCATAACATATGCATGGAGGTGTGTGCACACGCCTGTACAAATAAAGAGGACGACAGAATGGATTTCCAGATTTCTTTTAAGAAAGCAAATTTGTTTTAAAAACCATAAACAAATTTTGCTTGTAATATAACTGAATTTGACTTTGGGGGAGAATCTCCCTTTATTTGTGGGGGGGTTTTTGAGGGGAGGCTTTGAATACAATCAAGTGTCCCCAAAGCAGATGTTTCAGACTGAGGTTTTTCTTCAGAAAAGCCAACTGGATACGAAAGCCATGACATACGCCAGAAGGGCCGAGGTTGTTTTTCTCCTAAATTGTCCTCAGCCCGCCAGGTCCCTGCCAACGGCTGGGCAGTTCCCGCAAAGGAAGTGCTCCCATGAGACCGGCCGGGGCACAGACCGCGCCGCACCGCGCTCCGCCTGGGCTGCGGGGAGAGCTGGGAGGGGACTCGGTGGCTGCCTCCCCCGCTGGCACCACTGGGGATGGCACAGACTTGCAGGGCTGTGCGTGGCGATCACTCAGCCCCAGTGAGACTGCACCCCGCAAGTGGTGTGAGTCACCCTGAGTGCTCCTACCCTCCACCTTTTGTTCCTTTTTGCCCTTGTCACAAATCTGAAACATTGCAATCCCCCAATAAATCTTATAAGCATAACTCAAACACTTCAAGATTCAGTCTCATAAGAGCTCTCGGCCATCATAAGAAAACTGCCTTTAAAAAAGGGGGTGCAGGGGTGTTGCTGCGAGAAGTCGCATCCGAACGAAAACGCATGCTCTGGAGTTCTTCCTCGGCCCGGCCTCGGTGCGTTCGCGGGAGGCCGGGGAAGGGCAGACACAGTGGAAGGGCAGGTCATGAGTGTGCTGGGGGAACGTGGACGGGACATGGGCAGTGGGTGTGGCCGGCCGTCTGCTTGGTCAGGTGGCTGAGGGGCGGGGGAGGGGGAGAATGGTGGTCACCTGGGTGTGCCGGCGATGGGGGAGGAGGGCCCCGAAGGTGCCCTCCGCCGACACTGAGTGAGGCCAGTGCTTTGCTCCCCCCGACCTGGGTAGATGAACAGAGTGTCCCTCGGGGGGACAGAACCAGGCGGTGGACAGCAAGTATGTCTCTGACGGGCACTTGCGATAGACGGTATGTTTGAAACGAGGCCAGGCAGCATTCAGAGTGTGGGGTGAGCACAGCCACTTGACACTGAGAGCCCCCGAGGTGACAGGGATGCTGGTATGAAACGGAGAGAAGGATGGCTCCAGACCTCACACGCGAAGTGCCCACCTTGCACCTCAGCACAGGGACGAGGGGGGGGCCCGGGCCCACCGGCAGGCTGCCTGGCCCGGGGAGGGGCGGGGCAGCTGCCTCTGAACGCAGGCCTGTCTCCGGGCGATCCTGCCATGCCCCGCAGCCTGCCCCGCGCTGACAGCACCCAAAGGCGCCAAGCCCCATGGAATGCAGGTCTGCCTGCCTCCGCTCCTCTCCCTGCAGGACCTCCCCCTGCCCTGCGTTTTCCATTTCCTTCCTGGGTAACGATTCAGCTCATTTCATGCCAGAGTAAGTTTCAGCCTTGAATCACAGCGACGAACGCTATCTGACATCAATTGCCGGAGCTTAAAGAGCTTTAGGCCTGACAGACTGGGAAGTCATTTGCGGAAGCTGGGGCTGAGTGACAAAATGCCGTCATGAGGCGTAAACCTGTCAACCGCAATTACCCACAAGGGATTGCAGAGAAGCAGAAGAATTAAACCTTGGAAATCCAACAGGCCTGCTTGGAGTGACTTATTCGCTGGGCACCATTTGATGAAGGCTTGATCCCTCTGCAGGGGACTGCGCTTCCTTCCTGTCTGCCCAGGACGGAGCTGTGCGTGGGGAAGGCGAGTCAGGGGAGGTGTCAGGTTCTGGGAGCGCTTCCTGCTCTAGGTCAGAGGCAGCAGCCAAAGCCACCTGGGACCACCGACCGCAGCCACACCGTCAACGTCTGTCACCACGGGCGCCGGAGAGCTTCTGGTGAGGCACTCAGCGACCCCGAGAGGCTGCCCAGCAAGAGACAATGTTTTTCCTAACAAGGGGTGTAGCGGAGACAATGTTGTGCGGTCGCTAAGCCCCATTTCCCCTCCTGTCCACACCGCTGACCTAGATTCCTCGTCTCTCTTGCATGAGTCGGATCGCGTGTCAGTATTTCAAGAGACCGGGAGGCAAGTCACAGGTCACATCCGCTGTCTCCGTCCTTCCTTCTTCTCACCCCCGTCCTGGCATGTGGGACCTGAGGAACTATTATCTTGAAGGAGGACAGATGGACAGAGCTAACCCTTAGCTGATAAAGAAGTATAATCACTGAGATTATCCTGGACGGGGGCGTTCGTTCACTTTGGGCCTGGACAACGTACGTATTTTTGTCCGTGCTCAGACATGATTCTGAGGCGGCTTTATTTTTGCCTTGACCCATCACTGTCCCGTCATGGCTATTTTCAGCACTGACATTCTGAGCGATTGTTTACGTTCAGCAGGAGAGCCCCAAGGCCCCGCTGGGGGCGCCGGATGCTGCAGGTAGGGGCTGTTTTCCTCTTCCTCCGGGACGGTGAGGGAAGGGCAAGGACAGAAGCGGCCCCAGGGGAACTGAAACCAAGGGTCTAGCCACAGTGAGGTTCACCCTCTCTGCCCGCATCTGCTCTCCACCCCTCCCACGCCGCTGCTGCCGCTTTCTTGTTGTAGTGAGATTCTTCTTGTCGTGGGAAAGACGGCAACTGGAGTGCACAGGGTCTCACTTTAGAACTCCCACGAATGAAGAGCAACATGCCCAGTGTCCCAGGCCAGGCTGAGAGAGACTATCGTCGTAAATGATTCGGATGGGACAAGCTCGGGTCCGGCGGCCATCGCTGAAGAGCCAGGTGCTGTCTGGCGGTGGCAGTAATGAAGGCTGTTCCGTAGCAAAGCCGCGGTCCTCAGATCTTCTGCAAACCAAACCAAATCCAATGGTGGTGTCGGCGGGGAAATTCGAAGTAGCCCCTCCTCCAGAAAGTCTTCCATAAGGGTGCATAGCAGAAATACAGAATTTACCCAAAGTGACCTTTTCCCAAAACCTGCTAAGCCTGGGGAGACTTCGGCACTTTTACTCTCTGCTCAGATTGTCACCAAAACAACAAAAAAAGACCTTTGGCTTCGGGTCTGGTCGCTGCAAACATGCAGGCTCCTGGGCCCAGCAATTCCACCTCTGCGCTTCCTGGGGCGCAGCCTGATTTCCTCGTTTGCGAGGGGCCATTGGCTGTGCCGCAGAGGAACCGTCCCCTGAGCAGCCTGCCGCTCATGTCCTAACTGGGTCCCTCTTCTACTTGCCCAAGCACGGAGCTGGAAAGGCGTCTGGGGCTGCAGCCCCGCGCAGGCAGCTCGCAGAAGGTGCAAGGAGAGTCAGAGGCCACTGCACCCGACAGTTGCCTGCGGCAGCGGACGGCCCCGGGCCTCTGCCCTCGCTCTGCCTTCCCAGCAGAGCAAACATGTCCCCGTGTGGATTCGACTTGAGGAGAAAAGGGTGTCTTACAGGAACGGGGGAAAACTGCGAACGGACGGGGCACTCAGGTAACAAACGCGGGCATCCTCCCAGGGGCCCTGGGGTCGTCCATTTTCACCCCATTTACAGGCGCAGAGACCGAGGCTGAGCGGGTTGAAGTGTCTGCCTCAGGGGAACACGGCTGGTAGGTGATGCCTCAGGGTCTCAACGCACCCTGCCGTTTCCCAGGACTTCCTCCAGGGACAGGCAGGACACACACACAGGACAGGACGGGGTGGCGATGTGCACCAGCCAGGCAGCAGCTGCTGTCCCAGCCCCAGGAGGACACGGCTGGCGGTGGGAGGAGGGCATCCCTTCTTGTGGTTTAGCCGTTTGGAGAGAAGCAACTAGAGGCAGCTTCTGGAGGCAGGAGGCAGGTCAGGGTCAGGCTGAGGGAAGGGCTTGCCTCCCTCGCCCCTCTCTTCCTCACTTCCCCGTCTCCTCCCCTTCCTCTCCTCCTTTAATTTCCCTTTCCTCCCTCCCTCCCTTCTTTCATTTCTACAAATGTACACCCCTAGCCGCACACTATGCCCCAAACCAGAGAACTGAATGAATCGGCCGCACCCCACTTTTAAGGGCCACTGCAGAGCGGAGGTGGGCTCGGTCCCACAGCAGACGGAGACGTGGGGTCCAGGAGCCCAGATTCTTCGTTGGTCAGACGGAGCAGGGCCTGGGAGGGTGAAGGGGCGAAGGGCAGAAGCTGACAACGTGGAGGTTAGGCAGGGTCACAGCCCCAGGACCACCCCCCTGAGGAAGAGGAGATGGGCCCCTCCCCCTTCTGTGACGGAGAAACCGGTTTCCAGACGAACAAGATAGACTTGCGGTGCGTGAGGGGCTGGACAGATGGAGCTGGGTCTACCACCCCGACGGTGCTGGAGATGTCGGGTCCCCGGCACAGAGGCGGTCCTGTCCTCACTCGGAACGCACACCGTGAGGGAGTCAGAGAACAATCCCGCAGCCACGGAAATGAACGGCCACAGCTCCCACGAGAGCCTGGAAGGACACTGCCATGTGCAGGGGGTGTGGTCGCAGCTCCCTTTGGCGTCCTGGGGCCTCGTCTGCCAGCTTCGCCCTGCAGGGACTGGAGCGACGCCCCACCCTTACCACACCAGTGTGGGCTTGGCTCACGCCAAACTGTCTTCCCGAGTGGGCACGCACCCACTCCCTCTCCCCAGAAGGAGCAAGGCTGGAATTCAGAACCCCAAGGGGTGAAACACAGAGCATCTCCCCCATGGGAACCCCAGGGGCTTCCCTTCCGGCCGTGACCCCCCACTGTGGGTGCGCGCTTCCCCGGTGTTCCTCCGACAGGCGCGGGCGACCTCTGCTCCCAGCCCCCCAGGCGTGAGAACGACCGCACCTCCGGCACTGCCCATGAGGGCTCCCGACCACTCTTCCAGGAAGACCATCCTTCGCTTGCTCTGGACTCACTTCACCCACAGGTCTTACTGGACCCCTGGGCCCCCAGAGAATCACACAACGTGCCATCCAGGAAACACTGGGGCGCAGGCTCCGTGCCTGTCACACCCACGACAGCCTCCCTATCCCGAAGGTGGTTCTCCTTCACTGCTAGTTGTGCTCCTGGCCAGATGAAAAAGGGGGGACTGTATTTCATCCCAGAATGTGGGTTTGTTACTAGATGGCAATGCAACCGGGGTACAAAATTGACACCATCCCAAGAAGCGGCGATTTGCACACGCGGAAAACGAAAGCCCGGGAACCCAGCTGCACGGTTTCACCTCCCCTCGGCCGGAGGCAGCACGGCCTGGTGGACGCAGCTGGCTTTGGAATCAGGGGGAGCCCGCTCCAACCACTGCTTCCTCCCTTTCAAGCTACGCAGCCTTTGGTGAGCCCCTGGACACCAGAATCCTATGCCCCTAACCCATAAAAACAGAAACCGTGGAATCTGAACCGCAGTGCTGCACATTAGGGACGACTTACACAAGCCACATGGCCCAGAACCTCGAAGGGCAGCTGTTAATATTAACGCGAAGCACACACAGCCCCTGCTTGCCTTAAGGAATCTATTTGAATTCATAGGATGGAGCGGCAGTGAGGGACTTCCGAGATCATTTACTCGAGTGCTCTTGAGTCAGCAGATGATGAAAGCAAGGTGAACACACTTTGCCAAAGACGTGGAGAAATCAGAGAAAGAACGCTAGGCCGAGTGCCCTGCGTGCGACCCTGGGGCGCTGCAAAGCCTGGGGATGCGGCATGGACCATGTGGGACCCCAGGATGGATCAAGGGGAATTTTCCGGGGGTCTACCCTGTCCTGTGACCCCAGAGCAGCCCCAAATCGATCTTTTCAAAATGTGGGTGTTCCACGAAAGTCTGCATTTTTTTTTTAATAAAAAGGATTCGACAGCTTTTCATTTTTAAAAGTCTACAAGTCCTTTTCCTCGTAGCACCACGTTCCGATATCTTAGACAAAGCACACAGACGCGAGGCCCATACGCCTCCTCGCGGAGTCTTATCTCCGGAGAGCCGCTGTTTTAAGTGCGTATTGTTTTAATCAGCATGCCTTCGATCGGGAGAGACTTCCCGCGCCCTGATCAACTGTTTGCCACCGCCTGAGTCCCCCATTAAGAACCCGTTTTAAAGGTTTAGCTCCATTATCTGGGTTGAATGGTTGATACCGGACCATTTCAAATCACAGATAATTGGAAGCATTTTTCACGGGTGAGAGGTAAGGAGTGGAACAGAGAGGGCCCTGTAAGCACAGGGAGCAGGTTTTTCTTGGAATTTCCACTTGAAAAGACTTCCCCACGGAGGACAAAAAGCCTTCTGTCATCCAAAGTCGTGGCGCTTGCTCCCTCCTGCCCAAGAAGGCACAAATCTAGGTGGAAAAATGGATACGAATTGAATGGAGAAAGAGTGACTTAAGGGGGTACGCACTTTTCTTTGTGGGCTCTTAGTTCACCCTGGGAACGCCGTGGACAAGGACACGTGTTCTAAAACGGTGGGGGTTCCATCCAGCCCGTTCGTAGCTCTCCGACCCCAGTGGCCGCCCAGCCAGCTGACCCACTCTGTCCAGCCAGGAGAGCTTCTGACAACCTGTGGATGGGCACTGCTGCCCGGGGCACGGTCTCTCCGCATGGCCTCCCCCCGCTTCCCCACCTGCCCCCAGGAGCAGCCTTCCCTGGGTCGGCAGCCAACAGAAGGTGCTCCTCCATTCCCTCATCATGCCTCGGCTGCTGCTCCATTTGAACACTCACCACCCCCATTATCATAATTCAAGTATAATTTTAATATAGTAGCAACCGATGAATGTCTCCTCATTCTCACATCAATCCACTGTGACTGATACCATCACCTCCAGAGAGAACTGGAGCTCGGAGGGGCAAAGGAAATCGCTCAGGGTCGCACAGCGAGTCAGCGGCGACCCTGCCGAGGACCGAGGGCTAACGTGAACAGCCCTGTCTCTCCCTCCGGGAGCCATGAGGCCCCACGGGGCGGCAGGCTCAGTTCATGCTCCCCAAACCAGGCAGATTGCTGGCCCTCAATCTGCACTTGCTGCAACCGTGTGGCAGGGACGCATCTGTTTTTGTGCACTTGGGTTACGCCCGCCCCACTACTTACCAATATGCACCACGGTCACCCTTCCGAGGGAAGACCGCTTCTAAACTCCTCCCCTTCGACGGTGGGAGAAAGCCACGGTCTCCAACAGCACGTCCCTGGTGCTCACACCCTGCCGCACCCACAACCACGTGTTTCTTACAAGACGTCCCATAACTTTGCTTGTCTTTGTCAAGGGACTTCACGCACAGTGAGGGCAGGCACTGTGCCTCTCACATTCCCAGGGGTATCCCTGCACCTCGCTTGGTGCCTGACATCGAGTAAGTGCTCCTTAAGTAAAGCTTTGCTAAGTGAATAGCATCAGCTTTGGGATCATCGTCCATATTTCAAAGGGAGGAGAATCCTGGCTCCAGAGAGGCGCTCACGTCATCGAAACTCGACGCACAGCAGGCTGTGCCCCCGGACTTCTTTCCAGCGTCTGGACTGACAGTGCAGGGCTCTCCACTTTCCAACCAAGTTTCTCCCAGGAACGGATCCAGGTGTTATTGGGACGAAGGGTAGCGTGCTTTATCAATTGATGCAGCACTTGTTATTGAGTCCTTTATTATGTTCCAGACATTTCTTGGCCTGGGAACAAATCAGCGAGAAAAAACAGACCATCTCTCCCCTTGCAGGTGTTGGAAGGCATTGAGTCGGGGCACAGGCACGGCTGGGACACTCAGCCCACCCGATGCAAAACCACGTTGACACAGTGCCGGGGGGAGAGAAACACTGAGTGACCGGCAAGCGCAGGAACGGGAGCTGGGGTCAGAAGGCTGAGTCGGGGAAGGCCTTCCCAAGGACCAGAGGAACAGGGAAGGATCTGAGTGATGAGTGGGAGGGGCAGGGGCCGGAAAACTGTCATCAAAGGAAGTGATTAGGAGACACTTTCAGTACTAAGGACAGAGGCGGTAGCCGCTCCAAGGGTAGGGGTGGGTTTAGGAGGGAAGAGATGGATTCAACCAGTACCTAGGAAGCAGAATCAACGGAAAGGGGGAAATTGGGGATCGAGAACTGTCTTGAACAACTCCCCAGGGAGAGAATGGTGGGCCCCCTGCTGAGAGGGAGCTGGAGGCAAGGATGGAGCCCCTTCCAGAGAACAAGGGCCCCTGTGCCTCAGCCTTCAGAGCGAGGTCGGAAACCAGTCTGGCACCCTGTCCACAGCCAGAAGCAGGAGCTGCTAGCCTGAACTTTGGGGGGGGGGGCGATAATTTGGTCAGCACTAATAAATAAAACATCGGCCCTTGGGAGCCATTTCCCTTCTGTTGAAATGAAATCTCCTTCCTTTCCGTTTCTGCTTGTTTAGTAAGGGAATGAAGAGTGGGGGGCAGGTAGTATTTTTCTCACCCACCCGATGGCCTGTTCACCACAGAGGGGACTGTGGGCTTTTCTCCCCCACCGAGGGGTGTTAGGACCCCCCCCCCCCCGCTGATGCTCATAAAGCAGGTGTGAAGGGAAATCAGGGTGTCGTGCCGCGGCTGTTACGCTGATCGACGGCAGCTTCATCTGCAGAGCCAAGCCGAAGGGAATGAAGGGGGCTGCCTCCATTAACCTAACAGGCAGCACACGGCCAGTTCTACTCGTGGACGCTCTTCCGACAAATCTTCCCGCAAGGATGGAGTCTCAAAGAATCAGGTGGCGTTCGCGAGATGGCTGGAAGGTGATTAAGGTCCCATTCGTCCGCAGTTGCCCATTTAACTCCCTGCTTGGGAGAGCATTTGAGAGCTAAAAGCAGAAGATGGAAGACCATGTGGGCGAAATCTGATGTGAGGGCTGGAACTGGGGAGGCGGTGGTTAGGAGCTAGGAAGCCAAGTTTAAAGCCAAGGCATCGTGCTATGGATACAAATGAATACCTTTGTACGGTGTTCTTGCTTAGCAACACAAAACAGAGCTGAATCTCAGATGCAAGTTTCATGGATTCTGAACCCAGAGTGTCTGGCCTTCTATCTTGGGAAACTCGGGGGAGCTTATCTAACCTCTGTGTCTTTCGTGTCTATAAAAATAAAGGCGTATCAAAAAGTGGAGGGTTGTGACGGAAATTAACGTATCAGACCAGGGCCCGGCACGTGGTGAGTTCCCTGCAACCGTCAATGGCAGCGTCACTAGTAACAGGAGCGTAAGGCGGTGACTCACCCACTCCCCAAACGTTCACGGTTACTCCGTGATGACGGTAACGGTGCTGACGGTGACAATGATGAAGGGGAGGAGGAAGGTGATGATGGTGACGGCGGCGATGGCGCTTATGAGGGTGAGGAAGATGACGATGAGGGTGCTGACGGGAAAAGCAGTGATGGTGATCAGGATCACCAAATCGTGACGGTAAAATAATAATGTCACCTTTATCGTAGAGCACCCAAGCATGTACTCTGACTTCTAACGATCAGAGAGACCTGGAGTCACATTTATCTGTACCAGCTTCTAGCTATGGGTTTTGGATAAATAAATTCGTTTCTCCGAGCCCCAGTTTCCCCATGAACAAAATGAAGATGGTACCCGGAACCGCTTTGTAGGGTGTCCGTAAAGGTTAACTTGTATTAACGGGTGCCCATGGCTGAACGCGCCAGGGCTCGGCCATCGGTAGCTATTCATTTTGTTTGTGTTACTATTGGTGCCGAAATAATGTAGAAATGATTATACTCATTTTCTAGGAGGAACACACAAATGAGTATATGTTGGCCAGCGCAAACTACGCTGCATGTAGTGTAGTTTGAAATAAAAATCATAGAAATGAAATAAAATGGCTCAACGACGGCGAGCACAGAAGGGTACTGTTTGGAAATACAGCTCAGAAATGGAATGAGAACACTTAACTCCGTCCCGAGTAGAACTGTCACGCAGGGATGCAGCGGGGTCGTGGGGCAAAAACTACTTCCACGCTGCCTTTGCACGGCGCAGCATGTCTGCATCCGTCCCTCAGACAGCAGAGCTCAGAGGAGCTCCCCGACTCTGCCCCATGTTGTCGGACATGGGGGTCTTTTGCCTTGGAGGATACTGACGATTGGGAAGAAGCATGAAGAAACTCAATGTTTCACACACACACACAGAGCTATTATTAATACCTAAAGGAGCTGGATAGCTTTCAATGACTCAAATAACTACGTCAACGTCTCACCAAAAGTCTCGACGTTTGGAAGGAAGGTCACGCCTGTGGGTATAGACGTGAGTGACTGCCCGTTCCGGCCCTCAGCACGGTTGTGCGGGTCACACACCTATCAGAAACGTACTCTCCAAGATCCGTGGCTTTCCCGAAACCTGACCACCCCGAGTCCATGCCCTCGGTTCATTGCTCTTGTTCGCAGAGCATCCTGCTTGTAGCTTCATCGTGGCAATTTTATGGAGAGGACGTTTTGAGATATTAATCCGGATCTTTCTATACATCTTATAGCCAGCAGCCTTTTTTTCTACCATCCAGGCAGAAAAATAACCTCCTCAACTCACTGCATTCATGGGAGAGAATTATTGAGCCCAGAGAATAGTCAAGTTCTTGGCTTTGAATTCCAGATAAAGGTGCTTGACATGTATCACAAAGGAATGTGCTGGAAATACAGGTTTACAAGATGCTTCCAGGAAGCTTAGAGAGTGTAGCCGGAAAGGAGGAGGCCTTAGATGTTCAAGAATATCTTTATTTTCTCCTCATTTTAAAGATGCAAGTAAAATGCTGAATTCCCTTCAAGGTGGTAAAAGTGTTTCTCTTTTGGCTTCTTACAGCCAGTCCTGCTTTTGAGAAGCCTGACAGCAATCTCTTTCCTCTTCTTTTGCATGATCTGCTCACTCTCTTTGAAAGCGTTGGGACTTTTCCTTTGTGATCTTCTAAAATTTCACCTATTGTGAGGAAGCGTGAGAGTGAGTTTTAACCTGCCTCGTACCGGCTGCCCTTTGAAACAGAGTTTCTCGGCCAATATTTCTCGAAATGTTTTCTCTCTTCCAGGAATTCCTGTTCTAAAGATGTTGAAAAGCTACTTCCAGCCTTTATTTCTATTAGCTACATTGTTATGTTTTCTCATTACTCCTTAGGATGCTTTCTAGAAGGGGGGCCTTATTATTTCAGATCAGTAACTTGTTCTTTGTTGACACATATATGTTCTGTTCTTCTCCCCAGATATTGATATCTTTATTTCAACTGTATTTCTTCTAGGCAGTATGTCCAGATTTCTCTTTCTTAGCCTTTTGTTACCAATATCTTCCCTTATCACTTTCTTTTTGGTTACAAATATCGTCCCTTCTCTCTCTGACGATGATTTGCGCGCCTGTTCTGCCTGCCCATTACTTTTGGCCCACTTGGGCTCAATGTTCTACCCTGTTGGCGGCATTTCATTAAAGTTGTACTCCTCGTGGGTCTCATGATGTTGCCCTGTGAAAGCACAGTTTTCTGATGGAAATTTGAACGGGGGGAGAGGCAAGTGACTCCCGCTTCACTACACCTCTCTCCTGATTACTGTGGTGCCCAGGGATGCCCCCGGTACCTCTGAGCAGAGGCAGGCTATGTTTCAAGATGGCTTGTGGAAGGTAAGGAAAAAACGGGGGAAGGGCATATCTGAAACAGAAACCCGGTCTAGCTCCATCTGAACATCTCAGTCTATCCTCCTCTGAGATACCATCTCCCTGAACACAAGGTCCCTGCACTCTGTCTGCCCCGGGGCGTCCCCGTGGTTGTCACGCCCAATCCACCAACCTCCTTACCGTTTTTTTTTTTTTTTTTCGGCATCTCAGGGTTGCACATCAGGAAAATAGCGCAGCCCATTAGTCAGCCATGCTGACCGCAACTAGAAATTCTTCTCCATCTGCTCACTTCGATGCCCTCTCGTTTTGCAGTCACCAGATGAGGGCCAGGGCATGTGAGTTGCACCAAGTAACCGTTAACCGAGAAAAGGAACCTCAGAAACGGCAGAGATAGGAACTGCTTGCTTTGCTTACAGCCCAGTGATTTCAAACTCTTCTCCTCCAAACCTCAGGGCTCGGCAAAGGCCCCGGGGGCAGTGGGTGGGTGTTCACTGTTTCAAGCTCCCGTCCCCACTTCAGCCACCCTGTCCTACTTACATCTGCTTTACGTGTGCGGGCTTCAGGCAAGATGTAGGCCAATAAAAGGTTTCAAGGTTAAAAACAAGGTTTGGAAATCACGATCCTATCGTTTTTGTAGCTTACAAAATGCTTTCATAGGCACTCGGGTGGATGACTGTAATTTTATTATAATGACCATCATTTTAGAAAGGTGACTCTTACCAGGTCACAAGACTAGCACGTAGCCACGCTCAGACAGCGGCAGGTTGACCTGCGTGGGACCTCTTTCTCTGCGTCAGAGGGCAGCAGGCTCGGTCCGTACAGTACCGATTTCAGAATCTGCGAGGACGCAGTCTCTGTCACAACTACCGCGCCCGCCATTGGCCTGCGAAAGCCGCTGCAGCTGACACCCAAATGAACGGACATGCCCTGTCCCGCAAAGCTTTCCTGACTGATCGACTTTTCACATGTCACACAATGTGCTTCTTCTGATTTATTTCAACCCTTTAAAACGTCGAATCTATTGTGAGCTTGCAGGCTGCACAGAAAACAAGCAGGAAGCTGGATCGGGGCAACAGGCCACTGCTGTTCGCCAGCTCCCGGCCCATCTGATCAGAGCAGGGCTGGGAGCGCGGTGACCGATGGCCCCCGACGGGGCAGCGCTCTCACCGGCGTGGCTGTGGGACACCCCTGTGCCCTGCTGCTGCATGGTCCTGGCTGGGGAAGTCAGGAGCCAGCCCCTGAGCAGGGAAACCAGAGCGCCGAGGCAAATGAGGGTCTTGGAGGCAACACCCACTTTCCAGTTGGTGTACAACATCCCTATTTTAAAGCATTGTTTGATTGCCCCGTTATCTTGTGTGCTTATTCCTCTTCTCACACAAATGAAGAAACAGGGTGTCGGACGTGGCCTCTGAGCATGTGTCGGGTCAGAAGAAGAGTATACGCAATAATCTGCGTTCAAGGCGAGAACCTGGTGAGAGCAAAGCTCCTGTGCGTGTCCACCGCCCCGCACTGCCTCACGTGGGTGCTAAAAACAAGAAGTGAAATCAAACGGTGGCCCTGGCTTTGGGAGAACTTGGCTTATTTTCAGGGCGGCTCCCCATCACAATCTAAGATTCACAATGACGATGCAGATGGCAATGAATTCCTGCTTCAAGCCTCAAATCACCGAAAAAAATGCCTTAGGAGCTATTTTTAACAAGAGTAAATTTCCTGCATCAAATGCTTGGTGAGCCATCCAAAATTCTCAGAATTTCACATCCCTGGGCCCAAGGTTGAATAATATGCTCTGCACCGAATTTACGAGGAAAGAAAAAACATCTTCAGATAAAGAGAATATTATGTTTTCAGCAGAAGGGAACAAAATGTAAGTAAAAACAGTAGTGTTAGTTTGTTTTGTTTTTTAAAACTCTCTTTTGTCTAGCGCAAGAAGATGGGATACGACCTTCTGCTCTCGGTTCACAATGCCAGCGATGTTGTGCTCAGGATAAGAAGGCCATGCCTCCTACTGGGGAGCTCGCAGAGCACCCTAAAATATGCTCCCCAGATGCGGACGGACAGGAAGACACAGTGCGCAGGGTTACACCATGGAAGGGTGGAAACTGGTTGAGACTAACAGCGCTCAGAGCGGGTTCACCGCTGGTGACAGACCTGGGTCCAGACAGTGATTCCAAGCCCACGTCTCTTTTGGTGCCAAGAATGAGTAACGCTAAAATGCCGACCGGAACTTCCTAGATGGCAGAGAAGCAGCCATCTAGTTTTGCTTCTGCTGGTTTTCAGGGATTTGGATATGGCTGCGTTTAGAATAGAATTACTGGTATTTTTAACTGACCTTCTGATGCAAAGTATGCAAAACAGGAAAAAAACAAACAAACAAACCCAAACCCTGCACCTTCATTCTATTTTATTCACTGTCTTTCCCCTGAAACTGTGGGGCTCTAGTTGTGTGAGGAAGGTGTTAATTTGACAGGTCAGAGGGAGCGCAGTGGTGAGCAGGGTCCAGTGAACTCCCACATGGCAGTGGGCCCCTCCCCTTCCTCTGCTGCCTGTGAAAGGGGCAGAGCAAGGTCACCAGGGGCCCTGACCTGACACTGAATGGCAGCCCTCCTCCTCCTCTCCTCTTTCCAGTGTCTGGACTCACACATGGCAGGCAGGCCGGAGACCTGGCCGTGCACAGCACCTCTGGCTGAACTGCCTGCCCTCTGCTTCCCCTCCTCTGCCTCCGGACAGGGAGAGGAGTGCCGCCATCTGCCCCTCTCCTGTGCTCCGCCCCCCCACCCCCCCTCCACCGTCGCTGTTCAGTTCTCTCTGTCCAGGACCTCGGCTGGAAGATGGCCAAACCAGGTTACGGATTGATAAAAAGGGTGAAGGCCCCATGAGACCTTGAACCCAGTCCGTATACTTTGAGCCGGCCTTGCAGGATTCTAATAAAGTGTCCCCCGTCAGATCCTTTTCCTGGGTGCACAGCTCTCTTAGGGACTTCAGAGGCAGGACACCAGAATTTCTGCTCCTTAGACAGTAAAATTAATACAATCATTCATGTTATCGAAGGTTTTAAAAAGAGTGCTTCATTGGGAGAAGACTTCGATCAGAATAAAAGGGCATAGATTACATAAGCAATAAGGGTGTGGCATTTTTTAATGACTTTCCTTGTCCTCAAACATACGTTCGGGTTTAATCACACCCCAAATTCATTTCCTTCCCTCCCACCGAAGAAAATCTCTGGAATGTGGTTCAGGAAACCTGAGTACCAAAGCAGATATTCATAAATATTTTAAAACTGTCCTCGATTTTTTCTCATTAACAAAATTGAATTTTAAAAACCTGCCTACCTAAACTCATAATTTTTATGATGTTGAAATGCAACAGGAGGTCGGAAAGGGCTCTGAAGACTGAGCAATGGCACAAATAAGAGAATGTTTAAAACAGGGAGAATGCTGTTACATGACCCGAGATGCTGCAAGTCCAACAAACAGGAATCGCAGTGTAAAAGGAAACATGGGGAGTTAACGCCGACTCCTCAGACTGGAGAGCTTCTAGCTGCTTCTTCCTTCTCTGCGGCCAGTCCCGCTGCCGGACTTTTCAGTCTGTTGAACTCACGCACTGAGCAAGCGCGGCTCTACCATTTGCAACAGGGCCTCTTTAAATACGCACCCAGCATCGAGGCCTCCAGATCGTTCCAGTCTTGTCTTGATCCAGTTTGTTTTCCTCTCAAGTGGAAGAGATTGAGATGTAATCAAATAAAAAGAAATTACAGGCCTTAAAAAGCTGCTAATTTACAGAGGGTAGCAGCTGCTTTGGGGAAATACCTTTTTCTGAAAGTCTAGCCGGAGAATCATTTTTACTCTCTACTCTCAAGTCCTAATAATACATTGGCTGCACACCAGCTGGATGAGAAACAGACTTTCTTCACAGCTAAGTTCTTATTCTCATCAAGAAATAGTTTGGAGTGTGCACATTATTTATTTATTTATTTATTTTTTTTTGCTTCAGCCCAGTAAGAACTTCACAGATGTTCAAGACTCCAGTTTGAGATTCTAGTTCTGCCCTAAAATAGACCATTGCTGTGGAGAATAACATACCCTGAGCTGTAACACAAGCGTTCTGCTCCTCACGCGCTCGCACACCGCGGTGAACTCACCATCTGCTCTGGACTGAGGTGCGTGCCCCCAAACACGTACATTCAAGCCTTAACTCCCAGAGTGAGTGTGTTTGGAGACAGGGCCCTCAGGGGGGAATAAAAGTTAAATGAGGGCATAAAAGTGGGACCCTAATCCAATAGGACTGATGTCCTGAGAAAAACAGGGAGACACACCAGTGTGTGCCCAGAGAAAAGGCTACATGAGCACATGCAGGAAAGTGGCTATCAGCCAGCCAGGGGGAGGGACCTCACCAGCAACCAGTCCCGCTGGCCCCTGACCGTGGACTTCAGCCTGCCGTTGTGTGAGCCCCCAGGCTGTGGTCTCTTGTTGCGGCATTCCAGGCTGACCGATACGTCCCCTCTTGCTTCGATATTTCATTAACCTCCTTGCGGACCTCGAGGAGCAATGGGAAGTGTCTGGAGATGAAGGAAGAGGGTCGCCTTCCAGGAAGCACTGATGGAGTGCTTGGGGACGCTGAGTCGCAGGTGCAGAGGACAGCTAGTGAGCCCATGGGGTAGCTCTAGGTCAGGTAGCATCAGGTGACTTTCAGGATGCAAATGGATCAAAACGATCAATTGTTTTCATTCTGTCCTTACAGAATCAATCACAGAGGGTGGAAAGGGGTTGCTAACATGATCAGCTCCCTTTCCTGAACTTGGGGAGGTATTACTTCCTGCAGCACACCTGGACCACACCCACTCTTCCTCACTTCCCCCGTGCCTGGAGCTCACCCACCCACGACGATCTTGCTCTGACTTTAACCATCACCTTCACCATGCAACAACCAAATCACTGTGTTTATATCAACTTATCGTAAGATTTCTGACTGTTCTCCGTGCATCCACTCCCCACCCTGTTACCCCCTGAGCCTGGTTTTTATGACACGTGACCATCCTGTGACGACAGAGGTTTTAAAGCCCCACAACAATTAACGCCCTTTCACAGTCCGGCCACTGCTTACCTTTCCAGCCCCAG